>WHYT01017493.1:114156-126664 GCA_009806455.1 Tetrax tetrax
GAAATCAGCTCACTCTTTGCATGCTGTCATTTGGCTACAGAATCATTTTCAACCTCTCGTCTTTCTGGCTTTAGAGACAGTCAAGGACTGTTCCCAAATTGAGGCCAGTGAATAGCTTGCTGATTCCGCTTCAGAAAGCGAGGTGTTAAATCTCCTCAAGACAGAGAAGCAAAGCAAATTGAATGTCTTCAGTTTCTTTAGTGAGTTTGTTATAATCAATAACTTATGTATAACCTACAAAGAAGTGTCCCTTCTCTCCGTGGTCAAAAACAGAAGCAGCTACTTTGTTGTCCTTTGTACCAGAATTCATGCTATTAATAGGAGATACTGAGATGCCTGGTGCTGTCTACTTATTTGTTTAAGCAATCATGCAAATTTCTGTAAACCACTCAATTGAACAATGATGAAATTTAGTTCCATGTTGCCCTTTACACCTACTTGCTGTTCTAAATAAAATATATAGTGACTCCGCTTCCTTCGAAAAATTAAGATGATGGCATACATATTATTATGAGAGATATTTCAAAACCTGAAAAAAAGAGATTAAGCAGTAAGTTCCACCTGTAAACAAAATGTAAATTTGTACCTGCAGGCTATAGCCTAATAATCGTTCCCTCCCATCCCAATTAGTATAAGAGTATACTTCACTGATTTTTCAACTGTAGATCAAGTGACTCTTCTATTAGGTTTTGTCAAAACAATGTATTCAGTCCATTCAGTTAACAAGATTAATGTCTCTTTGAAGTTTAACTCTTACGTTCTCAATGTTTGTGGAGATTCATAGTCCTCTTCTGAACCCTTAACGTGTTCATGTTCGGCCTGAACATCATGTTGTCTCTCAAATCTTACTATTTAATTACACATAGGAAAGATTATTTCCTTCAGTGGCTTTTAAACCCTCCAACCTACAAATTCAGGGAACATTCCTGGGAATTCTCCTAATATTATAAAGGCACCACAATTATCTTTTTGAGATATTCTAATAGATTCAAGCAAAAACGTCTATTTTCTGTGAGGTTTTCTTGCCTTTTTATCTATGCACAACATTCTTAATAATATTAAGTATCAACAGGAATAAACTATAATACTCAACTCAGTAGAAATACTGCTAGAGCATAAAAGATAGCTTTGACAAAAGCAGAATAAAGTTCTTGGTTAAGGTATAAAAAAAATATTGGATAGTATATACCACAGCATATTTTAAAGAACTGAAAAACTTGAAAATGGCATGCACTATATTAAATAAAAATATTGAAGTGAAATTTGCAAAATTAACTAAAAATATAATAATGTCTTTTCAATTTGAAAAGGAATTAATCATTGCACCCCTTTAAGTGTCCCAAAGTACTAAGTTTCTGATATCAATCAAGAACAAGGGGAAAAAAGTGTCAAGAAGTAACAGTGCAAATATAAACATTTCATATATATATCTCGGGTAGAATAATCTAAGCTACTAGTAAGACGACGTACTTCAAGAAAGGGAGAAAAGGTTTAAAAATAGGAATACTTGCAAATATTTTGCTTTTCCACAAGGCTTTAAAAGCTGAAGAAGCTAAGCAAAATAACAATGGAGATAAGGAATTGATTGGATGGCCACACTCGAGAGTTGTGGTCAATGGCACGATGTCCAAGTGGAGACCAGTGATGAGCGGTGTTCCTCAGGGGTTGGTATTGGGACTGGCCCTGTTCAACATTTTTGTCAGTGACGTGGACAGTTGGGATAGAGTGCACCCTTAGCAATGACACCAAGCTCTGTGGTGCATCAACACACTAGATGCCATCCAGAGGGACCTGGACAGGCCAGAGAGGTGGGCTCATGCAAACCTCATGAGGTTCAGCCAGGCCAAGTGCAAGGTCCTGCACCTGGGTCGTGGCAATCCCAGGCACAAATCCAGGCTGGGCAGAGAATGGATCAAGAGCAGCCCTGAGGAGAAGGACTTGGGAGTGCTGGTGGATGAGAAGCTCAATATAAGCAGGCAATGTGCACTTGCAGCCCAAAAAGCCAACCACATCCTGGGCTGCATCAAAAGAAGCATGGCCAGCAGGTTGAGGGAGGTGATTCTCCCCATCTACTCCGGTCTCATGAGACCCCACCTGGAGTACTGCATCCAGTTCTGGAGGCCCCAACATAAGAAGGATGTGGACCAGTTGGAGAGGGTCCAGAGGAGGGCCACAAAGATGATCAGAGGGCTGGAGTACCTCTCCTATGAGGACAGGCTGAGAGAGTTGGGGCTGTTCAGCCTGGAGAAGAGAAGGCTCCAGGGAGACCTTTTTGCAGTCTTCCAGTACCTCAAGGGGGCTTATTAGAAAGATGGGGAGAGGCTGTTCAGTAGGGCCTGTTGTGACAGGATATGGGGTAATGGTTTTTAAATAGAAGGAAACAGATTCAGACTAGATATAAAGAAAAAATTTTTTACAGTGAGGGTGCTGAAACACTGAAATATGTTGCCCAGAGATGTGGTAGATGCCCCATCCTCGTAAACATTCAAGGCCAGGTTGGACGGGGCTCTGAGCAGCCTGATGTAGTTGAAGGTGTCCCTGCTCCTTGCAGGGGGGTTTGACTAGATGACTTTTAAAGGTCCCTTCCAACCCAAACTAGTCTATGATTCTATAAAGGTTGCTACAAGTTTATCAGAAAGTAAAAAACTTCAAGACTTTTAAGACTCTCCTCCTTCATGGAACCAAAACACATAAATTGTCATATGCATTCTGAGGGTAAATACCTCATCTTCTGGACTCTAGATTAAGTCATATTGTTTTATTAAAGTATTCTGACAAAATGTTATGACTATTTTTTTTCTATTATGACAGTACAAAAGTCTTTATTATCCAGAAGTATTTCTTGAACTTTTCTGGTAGAGTTTTATTTATAGGTCACACAGTTTTTGTCACCCTTCAAGTAAAATAGTACAATATTACCGCTTTAAGAGGTCTAGGTTTTTCACACTTTTTTCTTCATATGTTCCACTTAAAAAACAGAACATTAATATTATATTCTGAATTTTTTCATATAGTAGTTAAGCCTCAAGAATTTTAAAAGATATCTCTAAAAGGTGAAAATTAAAGCAATCCATTACTTACCCCTTTTTTGACAACAAAATGTAAGTTCCAATTTGCAAAGCATGTCAGCATTCTCATACTTGTCCTCTTCGGCCTTAACCCAAAAACAAGATTCTGTCATTTCCTGAGGCCTGATCTACAAACAAGAAACAGAATAAAATTTTATTAATTAAATGATTTTGTTATTGTGCAGAGATTATGCTCTGTAGAGTATAAAGGCAATAAAATACTGAAGAGCTCTGTAAAACATGAACTTTTGGTATATAACTCATCTTCAGAATAGTTAATATATTTTTGATTGAAGACGATAATGCTTACAATAAGTGATTTTGGACAAACTGATCCTAACAATACAAAGCAATACAGTCAACATACTCTGTTATCCAAGGTCTAAACGTAGCAAATTATAGAATCATAAAATAGTTTGAGTTGGAAGGGATCTTCAAAGGTCATCTAGTCCAACTCCCCCTGCAAGGAGCAGGGACAACTTCAACTAGATCAGGCTGCTCAGAGCCTTATCCAACCTGGCCGTGAATGTTTCCAGGGATGGGGCGTCCACCACCACTCTGGGCAACCTGTTCCAGTGTTCCAGCAGCTATCTTTAGTCTAGATTTAAAACTTGGGTAAACTTTAAATAGTATCTGAACACAGCTGGCTTTACTAGATATTAAGTATCTTACTTTCTAGATTGTTGCTTTATTGCCTCAGAAAACTCTGAAAATCTTTTTACTGACTTATTTTGGTTTAATTAATTATAGTTTCTAAAATTCAGTAGGTTAATAGTCTTGGTGTACTTGATCCTGTCATAACGGAAAAGAATAAAAAAAATAAATAAATGGACCTCATATTTTTTCTGGTATTAAATTTACATAAGTACATTTACACTAAGGACAAACGGAGAGACCTGTCATGCTGCTTCCCACAGTCCAGGCTAGATAGATGCAAGACACTTGTTTGGAAACTGTATAGCTATCAGTACACTGCAGTGACTGATCCAGTGTAAACAGTTTGCTGAAAGACAAGGCAGAGGAGGAGCCAGGAAGCATGCTGGTATCAAGCTTGTATTATTCTAAACTAGAACTGAGTTTTTCAGGCATCTCAGACAGTTAACGGATACCGAAATGATTCATGAGGCACTGAAATGCAGTTTTTGGAAAACAATAAAAACTAGAGGCAGAAAGTATTCATATATGACATAATTTTAACTAATGTATCAATTGCTCTACGTAGTCTTACTCCTGACAATCTAGTATTTACCCTAAGGTCCACATAAGATTTCACATCAAGTGTTTGCCATTAATCAGTACTACCTTGGACCAGTTGAGTCTTTTCATGGTAACCTCGGGTCTGAATTCTTTTTTAGGCTTCATTCCAAATGGCAAAGTACATGAAGGTGGAGACCATTGTGCTCCAGGCAGGCCTGGTAGCGGTGGTGGTGGAGGAGCACCACCAAAAGCCAGACGAACTCCCAAGCCATTCAAAAGTGGTGGAGGAGGAGGGGGAGGTGGTGGTGGTGGAATTGCTCCATTAGAAGGCAGCGGTGGAGGAGGAGGTGGCAGTTGATGTGGTCCTGCAGCTTCCAGCGAAACAACAGATGCATCTCCACACGTTGATGGCAGAAAACCAGGTGGTAAGGAGCCATACTGAAAAGGAAAATGTTCTTAGCCAATTTCATATTTTTTATCAACAAAATGCCATAACCATCATAGTGTATAGGCTAAATCCAGCCAGACAACTCAAAGTTAGTGACATCTTTCTTGTATAGGACAATTAAATATTAATCATAATGAGGCCAACATGCTTTTGATTTCATAATTAGAAGTCTCAATGTTTGAAGTGAACATTCAGACCAGGGAGTGCACATCAAAAATGGAAAACTGAAGTGCTGTATCACATTTGTCATATTTCACTGATCAAAGATTATCTGATAAGTATCTTGATGAAATTTTATCTAGACTACCACAGTTTAGCTCAAATTAAAAAGAAATAACATCCTAGCCTCTAGTGTTCTTACCTGTCCGACAGGTTACAGAGAAATATTCCAAGGACATTAACATAGAATCTGACTAGATTAGTAATTCTGTTGAAAAACAGATATTTCCCAAGACAGAAGCATTCAACATTCTACAGAACTGAAGGCACAAAGCGAAGATTAAAAAAAAAAAATCCTTCCAAAAAATACAGCTGTGTTACAGTGTTTTATTAAATCTGTAGACATATACAACTAGTGGCCATTCTATTTGTTAAAAGAGGAAACATTAACATAGAATAGGGTAGGCAGATACTATGTGGATAGGAAAAGTAGTAACATATAATATTTTACAGTACTTAAGGCGTTTTGAAAACTATATTAACAATTTGTAAGATACTGCATTGATTTATTATTCTATATACTAAGGACATCTACATTGTATTGAAATATGCTTATTAGCACTTCAGTAAGTTAAAAAAAAAATATTTTTACTACTTGGAGAACTTCTATCACAGGCCTTTAAACATTAATAAATGTGTACCTGACAAAAATCACCCAAAAATATAAATAAATAATATTTATTTGCTGGTGATAGCACGGATGAACATTTCAACCAGTAATTATGAGTTGAAACAGTCCATTTTATATTTAAAAAGTAGAAGGGAAGGCAATAAGCAAATTATTTTTTTAAAGGAAATAGCTGAATATCTATAAATACAAATAAATAACCAGTATTATTGTTTTGAATTTCTGAACATAATGCACTGTTTACACTGACAAGTGACAGTGAACAACTAGGCTCTAGTAACAAAAGGAATACATGAACAAATACCAAATATAACAAAAGTGTAAAGGAATGAGACTAGAAGAAAGATAGTAGTAATAATGGATTTAAGAGTAAGAGTATTAAGTTGCAGTAATTGGTATTTATAAAGCATTTCAAGTAACATTAACAGTGGGATAATTCATGGTATGATAATCTGTGACTGTTAAGAAGAAAGCTATATTTAATGCAGTTAGCAAGAGAAAAAGTAAACTATAGGAGAGAAAACCTATTACTCTTACAAAAAAGGATTTAATTATGTTTTCAAGATACACACATAAAAATACTTTCTTAATTGATGATACACAGCTCTTACTAAAATTATACTTTTAGAAAGCAACAATTTTTATAACTCCTTTTTTTAAAGCTTGTCTGATTTTCACATTAACAATTAATTCTGACCAGAAATATGAAGTAGAATGACATTTTTAAACAGACCAAAGCAGAGTTCAACTAATTTTCCTCACTAAGAAAATTAAACAAGCTCAAAAGTATTAAAAAACCTCTATGATGAAAACACATATTTTATCACCTTCCTATATGCATGTCTTCCCTATGCTGTCTTTCATTAGCCATTTTAAGATTGTGCCTCTTATTCCAGAAAATAAGACACAGGAAAAAAATCACTTGGTCACACAGCCTCCTTATACAGATTTTAGACCTGAAGGAGCTACAAGTTAACTCAAGTACTACTCTCAAAAAATCTCAACTACTCCTTTCCATCACATTTAAAAATATCTATTTATGCTTCAAAATTGAAAAATTATCAGGAAATGTTCTTTTCCAGCCACAGGTTATTTCTTTCACTGCTGGATATCCATGGTAAGGCTTCAGCAAAGCAAACTGCGTAATGAATAATTTCCTGTAGAGGGATAAAGATCACAGTGATGAATGCTAATCTAAAAGCATGAGGCTTATTACTCTATGTGGTTAATTACTTTGGAAATATGTGACACTGAAAGCAAAACCCAAATGAAACATAAGAAACTAGTTTAATTAACAGAGCTCTGGCAAAAAAAAAGAATCATCTGGGAACTCAAATAGCTAATTAATGTCACATTACAACTCTTTGTATGAAACAGAAATAAAGAAAAATAACAGTCAATAATAATTGATAATAGGATTTTTTTGAAAAATACCTCATCTGTACTATCAGGATCTGCAAAAGATGCAAAATGAAGTCCACTTCAAAAACAATACTTCATAGATTCATTTAAACTGTCCTATACCTGTGATTTAAAAGCTCGTAATTCTGCTTCAAGTTCATTGATTCTTTCTTCTTTTTTCCGCAGTAGGGCTTGGGTCTCCTGGTGAACTACAAAATCTTTTTCAAACTAAGAAAAAGAAAAAAGGAAATTGTTGAGATTGGTCACTCTGCATAGTTTCCCTAGATTCCAGTTTTTCATTTTGTGTTTCTTAAAACTCACGTGTTAACAACAGTAAGGACATCTGCAACCTTCCTGCTGTTCTAACTTCCACGTACCCACTGACTAGAAGTACCATCTCTATTACCACTACAAGTCTTTACTATATGAAATGGCATCAAGTACTTAACATATTTTAAGTTGGAATTAGTCTGAGAAGCTTGAAAAATTGATGTACAGAAATATATATATATATAAATATATAAATACAAATGAGCCAGTTTTTATTTTCCCATTATTTAGCTCTAATAGGCAAATAAATAGTAATGCAAAGAGAGACTACAAGACGCTTACTGGCAAGATCTCTTTCAGTCCACTGCGCATAGATCTGTAAATGAAACTTTAAAATAAACAGTAGAAAGACTCTCAATTAAGGTTAACCTACTTTATACCACTTTTCTCTGCTTCCCAGTCCACAAAAAACATTCAAATATCCACTTAAACATAAGAACTAATAGCAATTTGAAGTTAAAAATGATCCCACTTTCAGTTACACTATTCATGAAGCTATTACATAATCCTCTATGTCTATTCTAGGATCACATAATTTAAAAATTACTTACTTTTCTGGAAAGTTCAGAAGCCCTCTCTTCACATTCTTCTAATCTTGCTTTATCTACACAAATATCTTGAAAAAATAAACAAACATACGCTTGCACATATATAGGGAACACAAGATTCTTAATCACATGTACAACTTTAACTCGGTTTTTGTACATATTAAACAGTATGATACTATCATCATTTGCAAGCATAGTACTTACCTACTAAGTGGCTGAAATTGACATCTAATCTTTTACGATATGTGAAATCTGGGTCTGTTCCACTTCGATGTAACACTATCTGGGACACACACTCTTCAATTAATTTGAAATACTGTGGACTAAAGAGAGAGATCAGTTGTTTTCCAGCTACTTATTTATTAACATACACTTAAAATCCTGTCTATGATCATAATAAGGTCAAGATTTGGACTGATTTACTTCCATAGAAGGATAGGTGCAAACACCAAAAGTCTAAAACAACACATACATCTGGCAGATCATTACAGAATAATGGTTTACACGAAGCCTGAAAAAAACAGTAGATCTAAAGATAAACCATTCTTTTATTATAAAGTCTGCATCTCTCCTCCCGTGGAAATACAGGAAGGAAGGAGTCCCTCCTGCTTCCTCCCAGTAAAGAGAAGGCTCTTTCTTCAGCTTGATCTCTTTTGTTTTTGTGACTATGGATGCATTGAAGCCCTGCTTCAGTGAGAGGAATTAAAAGCACATTGTTCTAAAATGCCAGGTGGTATGACAGCTGGGTCACTTGCCTGGAACATGCAAGCTGTGAATTCAAACCCTTTCAGGTGGAAAAGGTCTAACACAGGTGTACCCATTTCAGGCAAGCACTCTTAACCTTTAAGGGTATATCTGTGCTAGACATTGCCTGACATGCAAGGTTTATGCAGAACGCCATGCAGAAAACAGACGTCTTTCCTTCCCTGGTCAGTTTATATCTGATTCCTCCAGTGTCTCCTCAAAAACAACACAAGCAGATTTTAGAAAGGAAAGTATTTGTCAGCTTCACACATCTAAGACTTTATTAACTATGTCCCTGTAATTTATCTAACAAATTTTCCAAGAGACACTAACATGGTCACACTGACCTGTAACATATACTGAAAATGCTCAATTCCCAACAAAAAGTTACTCTAAATTAAGCCTATGTTCAGTTTTCTTTATTAAGTGCACTTCTGTGCATACCTGGTTTCGTTCTTTGACTCAAATACACCACAAAATTGCAATGCTACTACCATGATTTATATTGGATTAAGAGACCTGCCCTGATTGCTTATAATTGCAGTTAATAAACTTAAGATCTCAACAAAAATAGTTTTATATATTTACATATAGAATTATATCCTAAGCAGAAGAGACAGAAACATACAGATTGCATTCTTATTCAAAGCTGATAGTTTTGACCAGGAGTTCACAAAGGAAGACTTACAAATTGCAATCTGAACAGAAATATTCTGTTTATGACAAAATGACAGCGAAATCCATTAATTAATATTAATGACTAAATTACAGCAAAATCCATTAATTAACATAGTAATAAACATACCGTATAAAATAGTCATTTCTTATCAGCAAAAGATGTTGGAGGATAGAAAGAAAATATCCTTCGGCGCTAGTGTCCTTAACTGTATTCCACACCATGTTGTAAACATCATTTACTTCAGTAAAAAAAAGTTAAGGAGAGTAATAGCAGGGAAAAAAATATTTCAGTTGAATGTTGACTGATAACTTTTTTTAAACAGAAGTTATAAGATAAAAATGTCCATTACACACTTTATTTTGTTCATGTTTCTCTTGCTGATATCAAAAGGATATTCTAGTTCAGATCTAATGTCTTCTAAACGATGAGAAAACTCAATCATGTCTTCTTCCTTATGCTCATTGAACACTTTCAGCTGGATATGTAGTGCTTCATTCTTTATACATTTCAATTGCTGCAAAGAAGAAACAGTAGAAAAGCTTGCAAAATTAGCATTTCTATATGTAAATAAACCTTATATTTTTATTAACTTCCAAAAGTGTATGTTATTTTAAAGTTTAAAATTACCAGATCACACGAGTTAAGTTAAATATTCAAAAGGTAAACATGGCTTCAGCCTGGCTTAGCAAGTGTGTGCACAACAGTCTGTCACATGTTCTAACTCAAAGTCCTAAAACGCTGAGGAATAAGCATAGAGCTCAGAGAGAACACTTCACCTTTATTCTTATTTTAAGACTGATTCTCATCTCTAACTACTCATGCCCAGACTTAATAAAATGCCTTTGAAAGTAATGTATTACAAGTTGTTCTCCCATTCCCCCTTTCAAGCTCTAATAGGCAAATAACGTAAACAGTAATGCAAAGAGAGACTACAAGACGCTTACTGGCAAGATCTCTTTCAGTCCACTGCGCATAAATTCATTTCTGATGTGAAGCCTAAAATCCAAATCATCGGGAGATGTAACAAGGGCATTGATGAGCTGCATGCAAGCTACCTATAACAGAGGAAATATTAAACATTTTTATTTCTTAAATTTCAATGTGCATCACAGTCAGAAAGACAAACTACTAATTAGATATTATGTCATGTCTAATTTTCAAATCTACGGTAATCTTATAATTAAGATACTTAAATTTCTTATCAACCACATGAGCTATAGACACCAAACACTAGTTCACAAATTTCCATTAAAATTAAGTATTTTCTCACTTCATTGAATTCTGTCATTTTGTACAAATAGCAAGTTCCTTTATTAAATGAACTTTAGCACATAGTAAATATCTTGATAAGCATAATTCTCAACACATAAAAATCAATGTAAATATACATTTATCTATACATATATATATATATATAAAGTTAGTGGCATAATAAAAATTATAAAGACAATGTGAACAACAGAAAACAAAATGCAGCTGAGCCTGAATAATAGAATGATCTTTTTTCCCTTCTTTTTAAAAGTCTTCTCTCTTTCAGTATACTGAGTGTCATATAATACTTGATGAGGATCGATACTTCAGCTCGAAAGCAAGCATCAGGTCAACTACAATGCCTGTATTAGTCTGTGGTAGCTTCTCTTTCAAAGAATCAAGAGATTTATCCAGAAAAACCATAGCCAGAAAGAGCAGGAATTCACTGTCCAGATTCACAAGCCTTTAGAAAAATGACAAATTATTTATCATAAATAAGAACCAGGTAGGATGACAACGGCCATTTTTTCCTTTATTTATCTCTCTGGTTTTTTGGTTTTTTTGTTCTTCGTTTTGGTTTGTTTTGGTTTTGGGGGTTTTTTTGTTTTGTTTTTTTTACCCTATTTATTGTTTGCACGTCTTGCTTCAATGCACAGGAAGTGTGTATTGATGCATTCCCAGCATTTTAAGGGTTTTTTTAAAGCACAAGTCAATTAGGATGTGTCTTCTGGCCTGCTATACTGTGTTATCAAGTAAAGCAAACTGGTTTAAATATTTTCTCTGTTTTAAAGCCTTTTATTATCTAGAAAATGATGATGTATTATGCTGTGATCAGGCAAAAAGTGATACTGTAAGTCATCTTCAAAGTACCTATAATTCCAAATAATTAATTTACACTTGGTCATCAGAAGAACTGAATGGCCAAGCTACTTAGATATAGACTGTAAGAAACACATCAATACTCTTTAGTGTTCTAAGAGCAATGTGATAAGATTACATGATAACACAGACTACAACGATAATCATATATTTATCCTACTGCAAGGATTATATGTATGAACGTAGTTTGTACATTATTTTAGCTGAATTGTTATAAGGGTGCGTGGCAGCCAGCACAACTTAGGCCTACTTGGCAGCAGTGTTACCATATGTAGATGAACTTCAGTTAACACTACAGGATAAAGGAGTAGCTTAGATACATTAACAGAGATGTAACAAGTGTAAACAACCTGTTAACCAACGTGAGACCTGTGAATCTGTTGAAAAAAAATCAAGTTAAGCAGACTGTGAGCTCCAGCAGGTGGTTAGGGACCAAGTGTTAGAACGACCCAATTAAGCATCAGGTATTCTCCACCCAACCTTGTAAAGGATAGCATTTGCAGTCCCTTGGAGAGAGAACCCCAAGAGCGGCACAACTCTGTGCCAGTAGATGGGATCATCTCTCCAATTTCCAGAGACACTTGAGAGGGCAAGGATGCTCAAGGAAGCATGGTGAGGCATGGCATGGTTGGAAACACTGTACTAACCCATTTGATACCTCTTCTGGAGAAAAGCTGCCATGACAGCATCTATTCTGATATTACTCCAACACACAACATATCTTGCATCAACAATAACTTAAATACAGTAACAGGAGGAGTAAGATTCACTCCTTACCCATACTTGAATGAAGAACTGAAATTAAATTCTATTCCCTCAGAACTTCTGTGAAACTTAGTACATGCAAATACCTAGATTTGCATAATAATAAAGAAAAGTATTGCTTTTACTTTATTGATGTCAATAGGACAGAGCACACTAAATTCAATTATTTAATTAACTGCATAAAAACGGTAAGTTAGACTTCTGTAACTTACTCTCGTCTTAGACAATTATTCAAGTTATGACATCTAAACAAACTAAAACAACACAAAGGGGAAAAAAAATGTGGTTAATTTCACACAAAGTTTTATTACAGCAGACTAAAAAAAAAAAAAAAAAAACAGAAAAATAGTT
>WHYT01017493.1:174023-196529 GCA_009806455.1 Tetrax tetrax
GTGATGGTAACAGGATACTTACAGACAAATATATACAGACATATATACAGAAGCATGCTTTCAGCCAGCTGTTTAAAAAGTCTCCAAGTAAGGTGGAGTGAAATTAATGAGTATTGGACAAGGCACATCAGTAGAACTCTTTTGAGTACCTTTGAGTCCTGAAGTGATGGATTCATTCTAAACATCTCATGTATACACAGAGGTAGGTCACAGTATTCTATACATAAATAAGCACTGAGCATAGCCCCACCGAACCCAGCATAATTTCTAGATGTATCGGTAACAGAGATGTGCTTTGTGAATATCACAAAGGAGTTCTGCATTTCTAAGAAACAGAAACCCCAATACTGAGGCCAGTGATGAATCTTTGACTATAGTGCAGTCCACTTTGATCACCAGAGGCTGCTTCATTTTCAGTGATTCATTAGAAGCACAGCCTCTGTTCTTCATTTTAATAGTTTTTATAATAATATCAACTGCTGTAAATGAAACCTCAGCACTCTGCATAGCAGTTGCAAATTAGGATATTTATCCCAACACAACATAGCATAGTATCCATCTCCTCAAAGTTTCAGAAGTATGAACTATCAAAAGATGTTACTGTATCACTCATCGAAAAAGAGATCTGAGATGGGGGTAGTTGTACATAATATTCAGGAGCTATATGGCACTTCTGAAAAAAGTATATGTATACCAAAATTTAGCCAAGTACCCTGAGTGTGCAGTGCACTATTCTCCCTAGACTGAGAAGGCACTCAGACAGTCCAATGCACTTGAGATATGAAAGAGCATGCCAGGAACAAAGAGTTCACAAGGGCAAGGGAAGAAGTTTCCCATTCGAATAGTGCCTGTGCTAAGCTTGAATTCGTTTGCAGCTCTACCGTATCAAACAGCTCGATCTATGCTTTACAAAAACAGCTCGCCCCAGTTACACAACAAGCGAATTCCATTTCCAGTAAGGACACAACAGTACAGAGTTCAGTAAAGACAAGAGTTTTCCTGCATGAATCAGTCTTCAGTCATCTCCCAGAGCAGAAAGGGGGATAGGTGGGCTGGTAGCAGAGGGGGGAGCAGAGATTAAAAAATGGTGTTGAGGGCCTTATGAAAACATGCACGACAAGAGTTTGTGGGAACAAATCACTACCCTGGGGAAGAAACAGCTCTGTCCTCTTCAACAGAGTACCTTGTATGGCTGCTTTGGGCACAGTGCAAGAAGTGCACTGCCAAGTTTTTGGCAGTGGAGACTGCCAAAAAACAAAGGTGATGACAATTAAAAACAATCATGATGCTAAGATTCCAGTAATAGATGCAGACGCAGCAACACTGCACAGCCAGCCATGTCCTTTTATCATATTACTTTTTAGATTAAACAACTGAGGTCTTAGAACGTGTGTGGACACCAGATGTGTCAGCATCATATAAACCTTGACGTGCTGTTTTGGGCTGAGTAACTTCAAGAATGTTGTGAGATTTACTAGCCTAAAGTTTCCTGATTTCCCATGAAATATCTCTAAAAAAGAAAAACAGGCTAGACCACCTAATCTTCCGATACTAAGGAAGTTCTATGCTACAGAAGGACTAGTAGCTTTGATGAGCTCATCTTAAATAAAACAATCTCAACAGTTCGGTCCTGCACTAGGAATTTACCTTCCTAAAAGTGCTAGAGCATTACACTAATAAGGTGCCTCATTTAAAGCAGGCAATAAGCAAAGAACAGACACTGAGTTCATGTGCAACACTTTTATTATCAACTATTTCAACATTAATTCTGTACTGAAGTCAAGTATGAAAAAGGCTAATCAGTTCAGGAATTATTTTTAAACAGTGCTAGAAAAGAGAAAAAGGTTCACATCAAACTTTTCCAAGTTTTCTGCAGAATCTTTCCATTCCCACTAATAGGGACACCTTTATCAAAATGAAATGCTGTTCTGTGTGCAGAAGACACGTCTCAAGCACAAGTGAATATCTTTCATTGCAGTTTGTGAAATAATGAGATACTGCCCTTTAAAAATGTTTGTGTTTATGAGAAACAAAAGCTAATCAGAAGAATGTAACATGCATGCATCACTTTTTCTCTCCAATAGGAAATAATGCAAACATTAAGTCATTTTTGGTGCGCTTCAGAGAAATTTACTTACAGACTTTGAAGCAGTGCTAATATATTGCATCACCATTTCTTTTTTGGTATTAAAATCCTTTTCTCTCAATGGCATCTTTTTGTCTTCATTTAAATTCATATCTTCCTAGAATGGGAAAAATAAAAAAGAAAAGACATTTTAAATGTCATCCAGCAACACAGTTGTTTAAAGAGACAGATTTAAAAAAATTATGACACAAAAATTTAAACTTGAGCAACTGAAAGCTGTTATACAAACAAATTCTCACAAGTTAGATGTTACTCGAAACCATAAAAATCTTTATTCATCTTCCCTAGCAACTCAGACTTAAAAAAAAAAAAAAAAAAAAAAAAAAAGGTTGTTTTAAAAAAAGGCTGTAAGAAACAATTTAGGTGCACACACACACATACAAGCACATGCAGCATTACTATGGTCACCCAGGCTTAGCAAGAATTACTGCAGTTATTTTCAGCTCAGACTCATGAGGTGAATCGCCACCAGCTTTGGCAGCAGCGATGCTACAAAATCAGTGGGTAACCATCTTGATATCAAAGCTAGTTCACTGAGTCAGAAATCAAAGACAAACAGCAAGCAAATTTATAACCTTAGAATTTTAAGAAAAAAAAAATATATCCCTAAAGAACAAAATTTTATACTGCACTGAAACTTAAGTTCCCTTGTCTTTTGCTAGTTTTCATATTGAACAGGAGAGAAACAAGCACAGTTCCTAGAAACATTTAGTTTTGTATAAATCTGACCCGTGAGAAGACTTTGCAGAAAATGCTTGACACCTTAAGATGAACTTCTTCAAAGTATAATTACGGTAATTAGGGCAATTTTGGATCAATTGTGGATTCCATCTCCCCCCCCCCAAAATGTTACAGTTTCCTTTCCTAAAGGACTAGAAAAAAGTTCCTCACTTCAGTCTAGTATGCATTTAAATTATTACTTATTATTTACTACATTATAGTATTTTTATTATTTACATAGTGTAGTATAGTATCAGATTTGTATATTTGATACTATAGATACACTATATTATTATTTGATATTTTTAGCATCAAATAAGTACAGGGTGGATGTTACAAAAATTTCTTTCATCCAAGCAATAATTATATAGTCTTTTACCTCCTTGGCAGGTAGCTTGTATACTGATATAACTTCCTACATTTGAAAGTACATGCAAAAAAAAAACTTTCTCTAAACAAGCTGGAAGAAAGGAGGCCACACATACTTCCATCTTTTCTCATAGTTCTCCTCTTCAAAATACTGCATTCCTTTGATCAAAAAGTCATAGAGAAACTATGTGCTTATGCCCAAACCAAAATTCTAGCAGTGCATAAGAATACATGTAATTTCTGAATATCTTGCAAGTTGCTCCATACTAAATCAAATGTCAGGGACATTACATTGAAACGGCATGCTGAATTTTCTAGCTTTTTTTTTTGGAATGAAAGCAAAACAAGAGACTACTATGATTTACTTAATGATGGGAAACCTGGCGTAATCCAAGGTTGCTGGATGGACTCAAATATCCATACTAAAATTAAAAAAAAAAAAAAAAATTAAAACAGGCTTAAATACACATACATTAAAAATACTGTTGGGATAATATATTTTATGCAAAGAGATCATTTTCTTCAGATGCATAAAAAAGTAGAATATTTTTTTGTGTGTGTATACTTCATTTGGAAAAAAGTGAAAGATATTTAAAGTTACCTGTCTCTGTCAAGCTTACAAAAGTCACTGCAGCTTTTTTAAGATAAGAAAGAATACATAATCAACCACAAAAAGTAGTGTCTTTAGTATTTTAAAATCAAAAAACCACAGTAATCATCTGCTCAAAAAAGGGTACATAAAGGCTGTAAATTATGCTGTTCAATGATCGGGTAGAAACCTAAAAATTTAAATCAGTTATACAATAAATCCATCTAAACATTTTAGTTTACTGGTCAAGCATTTAGAGTTAATTACGTAACTAGTCAAGACTTTTACAACTCATCAGTGGATTCTGACATTAATAGATGGGTTTGGACATAATGATTTGGAGACTGCTAAAAGGCATTTAAAATAAGAATAGATAAGAAAGTTCTTCTCAATTTACTTCTTTAAACATTTTTTTCAATAACAAAGCCAGAAAAATACTACAACTTTAAATTCTCAACAACTACTCAAAGATGTTTATGGCTCACCGAAGGCATTTCTTCGGCTTAAAAATAGAGGGAGGAGGAATTGAAATCAAGTCAGATTGCCCAAAATAGTACAATGTTCGTATTCTCTCTAGCCTTTCGTTTGTTATCTTATCTTGATATAGGTATTTCTCATTTTATGTAACATTTCAGTTTACTTAATTAGTTTTTATTAAATTAACAACATATTTATGACTTTTTTTCCTTATCAGGCAACACATCTGTTGAGATAGGCACATGACAGCTCACGCCATAAATTACTGAAATCAACCACAGTCAGACATTACCAGATAAATTGTTTTTTTTTCCTGCAAGTTCCAATGAATGTATTTGGAATGCTGTGCCTCAGGATTCCTTTCCACAGGCATACAATTGTATAGCAACAGTAGCTTCAAATGAAAACACACTTTACATGTATATTTATAAGGGTAGCTGTATTTTATTTAATACTTAAATTGTATTTCTTAAATCTCTGGTTATGTAGGTTTTAGAACACTGAAACCAAAGTACTATAATTTAAGTTTCACAAAAATATACGGCTAGGTCTTCCTTGATGTTTTCTGAGAGTTATCAGACCTTCAGTACCTTGCCTGCAATATGCCACAGGTTTTTTTTCCATAATAACACCGAAATGCAGGTATATCCTACCTAATGGGGAAGGAAAATAAACAAACAAGCAAACAAAGCTTTTCACATTAGCCTGTAGCTACTGCAAAGTTCATTCTTCTGTTTAAAGTAGTTTTGAACTTCTTTCAGACTTGCTTTAAGTCTTCTGAAAAATAAACTCCTGAACTTAAATAACAAAAAGCCTGTTTTTTAAAAGAAGAAAACTAAGAAACCTATCAGTACCAAGTATATTCCATAATCCTAGATGTAACGGCAGGTTATAAATTACTTCAATTTCATTCTTTTATTTCTTCTTAAGTCATTTAAGGTTATTTTACAGGTGAGCAGTACCTCTTTGGAAGATAAGAGTAAGTCATTTCACGCGGATATTTTCTTAATAGTATGAAGTACCAAATAAACAGAAATTAAAAGAGCTAAATGACAGTTAATTATTAACTTTAAGTGTTTGTTTTTATGAGCTCTTTCATAATTTTTCCCGTCAAAACCACACAGGATGCCACTGCATAAAAGACTGGGAGAAGGAAGCATCTAAGAAAACCCAAAATATTATGTAATGCATTCAGTGAAACTTCAGAATTTAGAAACTGCTCCCTTCAGTACTAAACAACTGATTATTTTTATTTTGTGCAAAATTAGCTCTGAAAGCCTGACTACAACATTAAAATTGTTCACTATCCCACCCCCTCAAATCACTTAATTTGATCAGAACAGTAAACCAGAGGCTACAATATATAATTAGCTATGTAATCTACTGTGACTAAACTAGCTTTATTCCAGTCCATTCAAGTGTGGATAATCTGAAGAATCCTTTCTGTATTGCATGTTATAGCTAAAATAACACTGATAAAGTAGTTTAAGTGCATTGTTATTCAACAACAATAGGAAAGCATTCAAATTATCCAGGATGTCATCATTACTTTAACATATTTTTGCAAAGTAGTTATAAAATTGGAATTAATTGCGTCAAGATTCATGAATATAAGCATTTCTGTTTACAGAGTGTGAGAGACTGAATTGTGGGACTTTTGTCTCACAGCTTGCTTGCATACAAAAGACTGAACTGCAGAGCATTTGTCTCAAAGAATTGCTTGGCCAAGTGAGAAACTCTGGATAAGATCTTGGATAAGATAAGGACAACTGCATGTAATAATTGTGTGAAGAGCAGAGCCAGAGTCATGAAGTATGCAGAAATGTCAAAACATGCAGGTAGTCAGAAACCACAGCCCAGGAGTGGGGATAAAACGACTGTTGGGTCAAACCCTCACTGCAATCGCCCACTGAGAGGTTTGGACTCCCAGGACACCGGTGCGACGGCCAAACCACCAAAAAGATTTGGACCACCAGGACACCGACGCAGTCTGGACCCCCAGGACACCAATGTGATCGTCCACCACTTAAGCACCATGAGATTTGGTCCCCCAGCACACCACGGATCCATCACGGTGACTATTCTTGCAACTCTGTCCCAATTGCTTGCTTGCTTGATTTCTGTCCTGTTATTCTAATCTATCCTCTCACTACTAGCATTTTCTGATAGCATTTTATTTTTTGATAATAAAAGTTGTTTCGGATATATGGCATTTGACCTCGTTTGTGTCTCAATCTCAGTCGAGTTGATCGAACCTCGAAGTCGAGGTTGGTCTAACCACCCCTAGCCTCCCAGACTTGTCTGAGGTCAGCCAGAATGCAAGGGGGACTTCCTCTCATCTGAAATCGGATCATAAGACCTAGACAAACAGTAGTAGGCTTCTAGGGATTTACTGAAAGTTTCAATTTTTTTATGGCATAATCTCAACATCACACACTATCCTACAGCAGAATCTCTGTGGGATGGTAGAGAAATACAACCTACATTTATGGAGCAAGGGGTGTGCACAGGGAGTCATACCTTCAAGTTTTGTAAAAACACTCTCCCATTTCCTAATATTTGCACAGCTACCATTCACAGTGAAAATTCTTAACGGAAGTAAAATATTCTAGAAACCAGGGCATACCAAGAAAAATGGACCATGCAAGAACAAGTACAAATAGTAAAATTGGTAACGCAGTTCCCTTCATCAACTTATTGATGAAAATCCTGAATCCTATCTCTCAGTTATAGCTCTCAACAGTACTACAAAAGCATATTCAAAACTAAACTAACATCATTGAGTCATAGGAATTACAAATTCTATAAAGGTACTTCTCTCATAGCACATTTAACTTCCTCCACATCCCAGCCCCTGGCAGTCCCTTTGTGTTTGTGTCGGTTTTGTTTAGTGGAAGGGCTACAGTGGCAGCTTCTGTAAGAAGCTCATAGAAGTTTCCCCTTTGTCTAGTGGACTTGGTCAGCTCTAGGGCAGACCCGCCACTGACCAGGGCCAAGCCAACTGGTGATTGAATGTTCTGTGATAACGTATTTAAGAAGGGGAAAAGTAATTTTTAAAAAAGAAGATGTGAAGAAGCAGAACTGGGGGGGAAAGGGGGGCAGGCTTGAGTCTTGTGGGCCTTGCAGCCCTCACCCTCTGGCCTCCCGACAGGTAACCATTTGGGCCCAACTCAGCCCAGCCCAGATGCAAGAAAGCAAATAGAGGAGATGTGAAGAGAACCTGAGAGGCATCTGCCTGAGCCAATTGTGAAGAATTTTTTGTGAGTGGAATGGCTGCAGATGCCAAGGCCAGTGAAGGAGGAAGAGGAGGAGGAGTAACATGGCTTCTGCCAGAAACTCCCCTGCAGCCTGTGGCACAGCCCATGATGAGGCCGGCTGTCCCCCTGCAGCCCACAGAGGCCTACGGAGGAGCAGAGATCCACCTGCAGCCTGGGGAGGATCCCACTCTGGGGCAGGTGGATGCCTGAAGGAGGCTGTGGCGCATGGAGGGCCCGTGCTGAGGCAGCCATTCCTGAGGGATGCACTCCATGGAAAAACAACCCACGTTGGAGCAGTTCATGAAGGACTGTAGCCCATGGGAGGGACCCCACGATGGAGCAGGTGAGGAATGTGAGGAGTTCGTCCTCTGAGGAGGAGCAGCAGCGTAAAGTGACATGCAATGAACTGACAGCAATCCCCATTCCCTCTTCCCATTGTGTCACTCAGGGCTGGGGGAAGGAGGTAGAGATAACTAAACATAAAGTTAAGCTTGGGAAGAGGGAGGGGTGAGGGGAAGTTACCTTGTTCTCTCTCATTATTCTGCTTTGGTTTTACTAATAACAAGTAATTAGTTTTCCCCAAGCTGAGTCTGTTTCGCCCATAACGGTAACTTTAAGGTTTTCTCCCTGTCCTCATCTCAAACCTTGAGCCTTTTTTCTTATACTATCTCTCCCTATTCCCTCAGAGAGTGAGGGGAGCGAGTGAGAGATCGTGTAGCTTGGTCCTGAGCGGGGATAAACTACGACAGTGTTTCAAGAGTTACTTGTTACTTGCTGTGAGGCAGAGAAAGAAGTAGTAATCTAGGCATCACTGTCCTTGTTAGTGTCCTCCTGTGCTCTTCAGATTGCAGTCACTATCTTCTCTCATGGCCACTCCATGTTTCATTTTCAATTGTCAAAATGTCTTTATCATAATGACAAAAAACTTCAACCTGTTGAGGTGGTACTAATCCAATATTATTTTCCTAGCAAGTAACTGCTCTTTTTCAGCACAGCAATGATGACAGGTAAGGAAGTAAGCAAATTGGAGACTGTATGTGCAGACAAATGATGCTTTGGAGGCAAGAACCCTGTTTTATATAAAAGTGACATGGAATATAAATTCAGAACAAAACCCTACTGTGGCATTCAAAGGCATAAAATCCTTTTGTAAAAGCTTCAGGTAGTCTAGAAAGCAAGCAGGATTCCCCATTTCTTGTTCCTCCTCAAAAATCTGTTGCATAATCTCACTGCTAATGATCAGAAACCTTTTGTTTCCATTATGTTTGGAGTAAAATCTGTCAAAATAATTCAAAGATTTCATTCCCTGGAAAAAACCCTAAAAACTACATAATTACAACTCACAGCAACAACAACATTAAGAATTCAGGTAAAGATCAGAAGACATGCACAAAAGAAGGCCATGTTGTTATTCTTTAAGTAAAAGAAATCAGCATAAGACTCTTACCATCATTTTTTCAAACAGTGCTATGATTTCTCTTTCCGACAAGGGTTTTGGAGCAAAATCCTCCGAATCCATAGGTGTGGACGACCAATCTGTAGAATGTGACTGCTTCATATGCGGCAGAGGAGGTCTTTCCTTTTTACTTCCTGGAATTCTTATACTGGCAAATCTATCCAACTGCAAACAGAAAAGGTATAACATATCACATACTGTTTCCATTCTGTGTAACCCTAACTAAGATGAGTGTTCTTGGAAGCTAAACATCCTTATTTTTTTTTGTGGTAACTTGCCTGGTATTTAACTGTCTTATTTTAAAGGGCTTTCCTAAAGATACATATAACAGTCAGTTGCCTTAGCACCTGAGTTAACAGACCAGAATCCCATTACACTATGGAGAAATCATGCAGAACATGAGAATTTTATGGAAAGTTTGGAGGAAAAGATATCTATAAAACCAATTTATGAAGAGTTCTTCTCAACCATTACATGTAGAACATGAAAAAGCAGGCTTATTTTCCAAAAGCATAGTTTTAAAATGGTTTTTTCTTACTCTGAAACTGCTGTACTCCTGACATTGTAACAGAATATACAGATACTTTGTAATAGAATATACTTTTTATTAAAAGACTAGTTACCATAACTAAGACATTGTTCTATTTATTTGGATTATGTTATCAAAAACTTAGTGCCTTTCTGTGCTCCAATTATTTAGAAGTTCATTTACAAGAAGCATAAAAACCATCAGCTCCTTTACTAATGTTAAGTAGGATACACTCATGGTTTCATGAATAATCCTTAGGACGTATCACCAATTCAAGACACTCTGACTTTATCCTTTCAAAACCCAAAACCACTTACTCAGAAAAGTGGTTTGTGTTGTGCGATTTTTTTATTGGTTAGGTATTTAGCAACTTTTACTAAGTGTAATTTTAAACATTTTCATCATTAGAGTTTGAATGTTTTAATGTATATGGGCAAGGACCAACAAAACACAAAAGCAGCTGAGATACTCAATGAGATGCACTGAACCTTAATCATCTTTGTAGCAGCCTTTCGAACAGATGTGAACAGCAAGATTACACTTGTCAACACAGAAGAAAGTTACCATAGTATTTGATGCATAAGAGATTTTGGACAAGATTTCAATCATATCAATAGACTTAAGTCTTTGAAATACTATGCAAAAATATTCAGAAGCTTCAATATATCTTGAAGATAAGTATCTTGAGATATCACTTAATAAGTACATCAAAATTACCAAACTGAATTACAAGTCAAGTTATTATAGCGTCTGCGGAATTAAGATCAGAGAGAGCAATGAAAATTAGTAGCAAAAATTGGGTACAAGTGTTCCACTCTAGTCAGAGCAAGAACTGACTATTAGACATCCATGAAGAGAGGTTTAGAGGAAAAACAAAAAGACTTTAATTCTTCCTGTTCAAAATTGAAAAGGAACACGTTTTGGAATGTAGAAATAGATTGTAAGCCACTCACATGCAGATGGTTGTAGAACATGCAAAACCAGAAAATTATTATGGCATAAACATAAAAGAGCTCAGTATGAATGATGGGGCCCTTCAGTGTCGCATCAAACCAGTAGGCAATGAGGAAAGCACACTCTACAGGAATAATTACATAGGCAAGACCCAGGAAGAAAGAGAACACAACAAAAGCAAAAAGGAGGGTAACATAATTATAAGTGAAATATAGAGTCATCAGTGGCAAAACTCATCCTGCGTCTTGACCAGACAGCAATTTCCCTTTCTGTCTTTAAAATCACAAGTCCATGGCAAGCATGGGGGGATGAAGTCAGATTGCAAACTGCAATGACTAGACTGGAATCTTTATAAAGTCCTATTATATAAGATTTTTTTTTTTCCTCAAACAACAGCTTTCACAGAGCACTGATGAAAGGTAGCACACCTGCTCCAAAGAATGAGTTGGCCAGTAGGTTCTCCATGCCCAACTGTTCACTATCAAGTGCATAACCTGAGAAACAAATCATTATATTTGAAGATTTTTCATACGCAGACTTGAAGTGGGGGTAGAGGGAAGACACTTTGGCTGAAATAACAGATTTCAGCCCGTGGTTCAGTCAGTAGAGAAATTACTAAACTAGGTTTAAGAGAGGTATGCCCTACACCCCTTACCCATCTTTCCTGAAAAGTCTCAGCACCTTCCTCACAGTCTGTGTCCCCCAAGTGTCCCTTCTTCCTTCCCCTGCTCCACATACCAGCAGCAATAGCAGCTCTGGACAGACAGAACCACCTCTGTCTCTGCCATGAACACTCCATGCGGTCCCAAAGCTGGTTTTGCTCCAGTAGGAACAAGTAGCAGCAGTTCATGGATGAGAGGCAGCTCCTCTTTGAGAACCTGTATTTTTGTTCTGTTTTTTCTTTTTTTTTTTTTTAGTGAGGGGGGCCTAAGGTGGTAGCTTCTGTGGGAAACTGCTAGAAGTTGCTCCCCTTTGTTCAGCGGACTCAGCCAGGCCTAGGGCGGACCTGCTGCTGGCCAAGGCCGAGCCAATTGGTAGCAGAACGTTCCATGATAACGCCTCTACGATAACGTATTTAAGAAGGGGAAAACAGAAAGAAAAAGAGAAGAGAAGATGTGAAGCAGCTGAGCGGGGGCAGAGAGGCACGGGCCTCGTGGGCCTTGCAGGTCTCACCCTCTGGCCTCTCACTGGGCGGTTGACTGGGCCTGACTCAGCCTGGCCCAGCTGCAAGAAGTAGAGAGATGAGATGTGAAGAGAACCTGAGAGGCATCTGCCAGCCTGTTGTGAAGAATTTTTCTTGTGAGAGGAACAGCTGCAGATGCTAAGGTCAGTGAAGAAGGAGGGGAGAAGTAATGAGGCTCCTGGGCAAGATTCCCCTGCAGCCCGTGGTGATGACCATGGTGGAGCAGGCTGTCCCCCTGCAGCCCATGGAGGCCCACAGAGGAGCAGAGATCCACCTGCAGCCTGTGGAGGACCCCACGCCAGAGCAGGCAGATGCCTGAATGCGGCTGTGGCCCGTGGAGGGCCCACTGGGACAGCCGTTCTGGAGGGACTGCACCTCATGGAAGAGATGACTCATGCCGGAGCAGTTTCACGAAGGACTGTAGCCCATGGGTGGGACCCCACACTGGACCAGGGGAGGAACGTGAGGAGTTCTTTCCCTGACAACAAAGCAGCAGCATAAAACAACACATGATGAGCTGACCGTAACTTCTATTCCCTCTTCCCCCACCTTGTGCCGCTCAGGGCGGGGAAGGTGGTAGAAATAATGTTAAGTTCAGGAAGAGGGAGGGGTGGGGAGAGGTTATGTTGTTCCCTGTCTCATTCTCCTGCTAGTTTTAGTAATAAATGAACGGTTTTCCCCAAGTCGAGTCTGTTTTGCCCATAACAGTAACTTTAAGGATTTCTCCCTGTCCTTACCTCAAACCTCGAGCCGTTTTTTCTTATACTATCTCCCCCTGTTCTCTTGGAGGGTGGGGGGAGTAGAGACTGCATAGTCTGGTCCCGATCGGGGCTGAACTACGACAATTTTACTTCCATTCACTTGTTCACATCTTCAGTTCATGCTTTGTTTTTAAGTTCTTCTTGAATATTAGGCTGTATGGTAGATGTTTTGCAACATTACAAATTAAGCCATAACATTCATATTTCCCATATTCACCAAATCCTGTACTACTTGTTTTAGAGAAGGGAAGTACACTCTTGGAATACATTTGATCAGGCTGAACATGTAAGACAAAGTAAGATACTAAGATTATAAGTACACTTAAATATGTGTCAAACAAATTACTTTAAATAATTTAAAACAATGCAGCTTAAAAATAAGATTTCTGAAGATCAAAAAAAAGGAAATTCACAACAAGACCTGCACAGCAGTACAGTGTGGGTATTCTACATACATTCCTCTTTTGAATTATACATTGACAATGCTTCAAAAAAGTTAATACCTCTCAATACTCCATGCACATGAATAATTTCATGGTCCACAGAAAGCACTATACAGAAAGAGTCGAAATTTCATTGCTTGGTTGTAATAAAAATCTACCACTGATACTGCTGGCAACCCAAGTGCATAGCGGAGGAAACTGCAAAAATATAGTTCAGTTATCTTCCATGTTACATCAAAAATATTTTAAAATCAGGCTAACCAATGGGGAATATCTAAAGTTAGCTTTGATATAAAGCATCGCTACAGCTTAAAGCAGGTCTGACCTTCTATCTTTTCTGAAGATGTCTGCCTTTTTTTTTTTTTAATTTATTATTTTTTTATTTATTATTTTAATTTATTTTAAATTTATTTTTAAATATAGACAGACCCATACAAGAACAGTGCTTCAGGACAATAATTTTCTGAAAGGGACAAACTTTTCCTTTAAGGTCCTTGTCGGGTCAACATTAAAACTAACCAAAGAATAAACAATGTTTCTTATGGTCTTAATACAAAGTATTTCTACAGTTAAGTCTCTGAAATTCTCCAAGCTACTGTTTTGATGCACTGATGGAACTCTGTAGATTATCCACAGTTAAGAGTTCAAAGGCAATATGGATTAAGAAGAAATTAACAGCACAAATAAATACTTCTGACCACTCAAAGGAGAAAGCTACAGTTTTTTTAACATACTATACAGAAACATAACAGGGAACCTCTAACCAGCTCATTAACTCCGACAATGTATTCCTATCATCATAGCAGTGTTACTGAGGATAAGGAAAACTGTATTTCAGATACATAATCTAAAAAGAAACAATTGTAAAATAATTAAATACTGAGTACAAAAAGACTGCAGAAATGTTCATTAATAACTATTCTGTTCTAAATTCTAAAAAAAAAAAAAAAAAGTGAACTATAGGCTACATAGTGGTCTTAAGTTTAAAAATCATGTGATATTAAAAGAAGTGAAAGTAACTAAGAATAAAAAAGTTAACTCTGGAAAGGAAAAAACGTTGAATGTAGGAAGAGTTTCCCATTCTAAGGCAAGCATAATTCTAGAAGTAATGCAGATACACCACTGTTTTGCTAGCAAAAACTAACTGAGCCAGTTCTAAGTCTTTTTTTGGTCAAAAAGCAGGGGTTTTGGTCTGGTTGGTCTGTTTTTTTTTTTTTTAAGGTGGGAGAAAATAGGAAGAGAAGGGAAAAGATAAACAAATATTAACTAGGACAGCAGAGAAGCTATCAAAGATGTAATTCACACAGTTCTCATTCCTAAGGCCAGATCCCCCAGCATGAAAGGCATGAGGAGTCTTTTCTCACAAACTTAAATTTAAAGCTATGAGCTGTTTGTGTGTATTTCAGCTTTTATGGCTTTATGCCTCCTACTGCCAGAGTCTGGAGCATCTATAAAGCCCTGTACTTTATTCTGCCAGTTCGCATTCTCCACAAGACAAAAACAGCAAGGCAACCAAAAAAATCTTAACGTCAGAATTGAAACATAGTGAGAAGTAAACCACGGTCAACAAGCAAATACGAGTTACCAGGAGACTGCTTTTCAATAGCGTTTTACATTTACCAGCCTGAAGATTCTCAGGTAGCCTTGGTAGACACTCTATTACTATGGCTCTCTTGCACTGTAGTAGAGTTTAAAAGTTTTTTACAGGAGTGTTCCTTCCACTGCATCACAAAGCTCTGTGAAACTACAGCTTCAGAAACACGGCAACCAAATTGTACTGACAAGCTCCAGCAGCGTATGAGGTGCAAAGCAAGTTACTGTACCAACACAGTAACACTACTGACAGCGTCCACACTCAGAAAAGTTGTCTCAACAAGCACTTGGCTGGCACATGAGATACGTGAGTGAACGATGAAGTTCTCATATGACTTTAAATACAAGAAATTGTGCACACAATGCCAAAAAAAAAATCTGAGCTGCACCTTTTTAGTACTAGTAGTACAAGAAAATGTGATTACTTGTTTCAAAGGTGGTATCATCAGAGCAACATTCATATCCCATAGGGATTTAATTTCTAATGAATATTTTTAAAAACACGGCCACATCAGAGAAATTACTTGAAAGAGAGCAACTGACACAGGTAGGACACATCAAAAGTTTTCTTCAGTGCCCATTATGTGTATGAAGGACAAGAGGAAAGGAGATGCAGATGCATGCAGTGGGATCAAAATTAAAGGAAAGGATTGACTCTTAAGGCTATGTGCTAAAAAAGCCCATCTGCACAGAAACAAAAGAGCACAGAAAAACAATGGTGGGTGGTGAAATCCAAATAATACTTTCACCTGTCTCTTCCCAAATTCATCACAGGAATTAGTAGCTTATCTCCACAAGCCCAGATGAACAAAGAGGAACAACAGCAGGTGGGAGGAACTGAAATTTTTTACTCAGAGGAAGGGACATGCTGCCCAGGCTCATCCGAAGGCTATCCCAGCAAAGCCTCTGCCCTATGGCCCAGTCTGACACTCACCCCACAAGTCAACATGATCAGCTCTCCAGAGCATCTTTCAAACTGAGCGGTGTTACTGCTTAGGGGTATAAGACACATTATGGCATGAAGGGCAAAAACATTCTGTATTTGTGCAAGACATATTTTGCAGTATTTAAGAGAAGAACCAAAGGCAGGGAAAAGGATGGATCTCAGTGATTTGCAGAGGAACAAGAATGGGAAAGCTATAAGATAAGGGGATAAATAAGGCCAGTTGTGTGTAAACAGTTTGTTAGTTAATATATTTGTCTGGCCATGCCCTGTACCCAACCAGTACAGTCTTATTAGACTCCATTTCCAATTATTTTCCTGGGTGACATGCTCTACTTCGTGTGCACATATGTGTGTACGGAGGCCCACATGTCAGCAACAGGACCACACCATGGGTCAGAGGGACCACAGACCAGCTACTGGAAAGACCAGAGTGAGTTAACTTAAGTACCAGCAACTTGAGTAAGAACTCAGTTGTGTTCATGATGCCAGCAACTAGAACAAGTGAGGGTGGTGAGTGAATGACCACCAGCAACTATCAAACTGGACCAGCCAGTGAAAAGGTGAAGTGGCCTGAAAGCAGGGGAATGTGTATTTGTAAGAGCAAGAGGACATGAAGAGCTAGCAAGGGAAGTTCTGGACAGCTACCAGATAGACAATAGGTTCAGGGATGCGTGGGAGAGTCACCTGGGGAACGTACCTGTGTCTGTGCACAGACACAGAGAGAGTATAAGGTGTGGCCGTGGGCAGTTTCCTTCTACAAGGGGTGAGGGGAATACCGGCCAAATGACGAAGGTGGTTGTCTCTGTGTGCATGTCTGTTTCTAAAGGTAAGGCCACAAGGGGAGCTGCCTATCAGAGGGACCAGAGGAGCCTCACTAGCTGCCAAAGACCTCTGTGTGTGCATGTTCACACGCGTGTGTCTGAGTGAGGCGGTCTTTAACAGCAACCGGAGTGAGCCTGCAGCCTCAGAGTCTCATGTGACCCAGGCACCAGCCACAGGGAAGCCTGGGATCTGGGGATAAGCAACCAGGTAGTGAGTTTGTGAGCCCACCTACTGGAGGGATTCACAGTGTTTCCCACTAACGGATCTTTATCCTTATTAGTCAAAGAGTGTAACAGGATGATACCCATGGTGCTTCTTGTGTTGATTTGTGTGGCCTGACATGCATATACATACATGTTGCATGCATGTGTTTGTGCAGGTGCCCACTGGGAATACCCGCTCAGCCTCGCTACTGAGTGGACCTGTGGGGCATGGAGCTACAGCAGCCTGGCCTCTGTTGTGTTACAGGCTTCATTTTTCCCTTTACATTTTCCTTCCCTCACAGAACAAAATATTTACTTTACCCAACAGGGTATTCATAATACATTCATAGCCACCCTGCTAGTAGGATCAGATAGTCTTAGCACAGGAACAGTTTTTGCTACTTAAAATACTAGACTCATTCATAGAGTCACTTCAGTTGGAAAACACCCTTAAGATCATAGACTCCAAGTGAACTTAAAGCCCATGAACCTGCTGTGAAGCATTATACAGTGATCTCCAACACTGTTTGAAACAATTAATGGTATTCTAGACATTCTCAAAATATATAGAAAGCCACAATACATAGTACTAAGGACAGAGATAAAATAACAGGTTTAGAGGTAAGCAGCATTCACCCCTTCAGAGTTGATTTTGGTCTGACTGCAAAATGGGTATCAGAATTTGAATCACTGATAGCAAGAATAATAGCTGTAAAAGACAAAATGAAGAAACCATCACAGGATGAATGGCAAAGTTTTACTTGGTTCTATTTCATAAGCTCTCTATTACTCTACTGAAAGTCTATGAAATAAGAGTGATTTTAAGGCATACCATGGACCTGAAAATCAAAGTTAAAGAGATCCACAATACAAATCTTCTGGCTCATCACACTTTCTGATCAGGTCCCTAAGAAGTACATCTATTTGTGCTCTCATTCCAATCTTAGTGAAGACTTCTTATACTATTCTCTGTAAGACACCAGTGTCTATCGAACTTACACACTTGATAACACACTTGATAATGCAGGAATGGATTAGTTATTGCTAGACTAATTGCTGGCTCAACAGCTTATCAAGACATCACCTCCTAACACAGCTGCTATGCATGAAAGGCATTCCCTCCCTGCTGTTCTCTCTCCCTCCTCTTTTCCTCCCCTTAATCAACACATGAGATCATCTATTGTATTAAAAAGTTCCTCAAAAATGAAACCCAACACATGCATATGCAACCACATTCGTGATCACCAAAAGAATTCCCTAGTTCTGTCAATGCTTAACTCCAGCCTTGATTCAATGCCTTTCTCAGGAACAGAGGACAGCCAGTCAGATGAGAATGGGACATCCATGGAAAAACCCGATCGTATCAGCTACTATTGAGGAACCAGACTTGCTACAGGAATTCTCATAGGACAATCCATCTTTGAGGCTGTTAACAACTAGAGGTCATGTTCAACAGAAAACTGACAGATGCGGGATGCCTTGTCAGCCCATAAATTCAGTATCATTCTTATAAACACAGATGCTCTATTTAAAAGTAGAGCTTTAATTGCTTTATACTGCTGAATTTGAACTAAATGTAAGAAACAAATAAGACAATAGATTCTCAGTCATATTTTACTTCAAGTTATTGTTGTAACTCTCAAAACCGTAGTGCTTACACTGTTTCCAGTTAACTGAACAATTTAGGTTGAAAGTCATTAACCATTTGCAGACAATAACTCCTAGAATAACTCAAATAGGAGAAAATATTTATTTTCTGAGGAACGCCACTAACACCTCTGCTTTGTGAAAATTCTGGAAACCAACAAATGAAGCTGAATCAACTAGCATGGCTGTTCTTATTTATGATCACAGAGAGGAAGTGAGTAGGGAATAAGGGGAATGATTTAGCATCAGAGGTCACCTACATCAAGGACAGAACTTAACATCAACCAGGTCTTACCTTTCTTATCCATATCCAGACTGAAACTCTCAGACTCAAACACACAACAGAACAATAAGCACAACACCAGAAAAAATTAATAAATACCATGAGGTTTTTGCAGAGCAACTTCCAACAACGTTCAGCGAGACTTTTCTTGAGTTCATTTGGACTACGAATGCTGGTATCAATGCAACTTGACCAACAACAGCCGTTTGTTGTATACAGATCAGATTCACCAAGTGAGGCTAAAAATTTATTTTTGACTTTGCATGTAAAGTACATTTCCTATTGCCCGTATTTGGAGCAAAAGCTTACATGCAACATCTTATAAGTCTCCAAAGTTAAAAGTTACCATGCATACTGTCCACATAAAAAAGGATGCTAACCATACCCAAAGTGGTAAACTTAATCCAATATCTCATCACCAGCTGAGCAACCTAAATTTTGTTAAATACACAAACACTATGAAAATAAGCTGTATTTCTTTATAAAGATTGTTTAGACAGTATTCACTACAGTGATTGGACCCCAGAGTTTAGAAAAAGATAACAGCTGTGCCAAATTAGCAGGTAGCAGATGGAAGAATTAGTTATGTTTATACAGGATATATGTTATGAAAGTGGGGCTGCCATAACCAACAGCAAAAGGAGTTTACAGCTAAAACCTTATCTGAAGTAATGAAAAAGATTCTTAGAAGAATTCACAAAAGCGCTATCATTTTTCAAGGTAAGCAGTAGCACAGTACAGTGGCTTTGCCATGGAAGATACACTTCATGATATACTGAAAAAGAAACAAAAGACTCAAGTTCCTTCATCCACCACAGCCTTTGATTCCTTGACTTTTCCTTTATTTTCCATTCTTGGAGACAGTCCTTACTACATTAGATACGATGTGCATGGGTCTGGACCCAGGCTAACATACTGACTCAACAGCTACACCATACCACGTGAATTTGAGGTTTCTGGCACTAGCTCTGTGATCCCCGCACAGTGATGCCTGGAACATGTAAAGCATGTAAAGTTATGCAAAATCCTCTCGCATTAAGGCTGAAGCCAACAGATTTGATGCCCTTGAAACAAGAACCACTACTATATCTCTTCACCTGCCATTTCTCCAGCTGAATAAGGCACATCGATCTATATAGATTGCATAAGACAGAAGTGGTAAAATATTATCCTCTGTTACCGTCCAAAATCCTTGTGCAAAACTCTGGGATGTTCCTAGATGAGAAAATTAAACTGAAAGCTCCAGATGCTAGAAAGTAACCATTGGCTTGGATCTCTGTGTTCTTCACCAAGTCAACCGCAAACCTTCCATTCAAGACAAGTTTAAGGAGTATATATTACTCGAGGATGTCACTGCACCACAAGAAAGTTTTTATGCTAGAAGAGTAGGCAATCCAGTACCAAAAAAGAGTCCTGACTGCACAAAACGTGTTGTTTGCCACAAATGAGGTATCATTACTTCTGATATCTCATTACGAAGAGAGAGGTTTAGCCTAAACTGCACTACTAGAAATACTGAACAGTCTTCCTTCTTCCCCTCCCCATCCCCGTTCTCATGAAGAAACACACATATGCATGGACCATCAAGACACCGATGACAATCACTAGGCACAATTTATCAGGAGAGTTTTGATATGAGATGTACAGGTACACAATCTTCATTTCCTGGCTGAAGGTATAAAGACCAAAGTATTGTTTACACTTGGTTCTTTCTCTAGGTGTCCTTCTCACTCTGCCTTATAGATCTGTAAGACAAAATGTACTGCCACCCTCAATTTTCAAGTTCACGTGTTTTTGACTGCCCACTATTCATACACTCAGTAAACACAATTTCACATCTGGAAAGCCTGTGAAGTACTACAGCATAGCTCAATCTCCCAGACATCTTGCCAGTCATTTTAGTCACAGAAGCCAACAGCTCAATCGTGAAAGTCTGCTGTAACACCCTGATGTTGACAAACAACAAAGAATTAGTAGAACATTAACAACGTAAGAAGGAGAACAGAAAATTTAACAAATCCCATGTCTTCATTTGAAATAATTATTATTCTTAGGGATGGGGAACACACAGGAGAATACAGGTTGTATAAATATATTTCAGTACCTTTGGAAGTAAAAGCAAATCACTATTTTCCCTTACTTCACATAAGATCAAAGAAGTTCATTCCAATGATTCTGACTCAAAGATGTCTTAACGTCTTTCCTCCTTGAAACTCCAGAAGATTAAAAAAAAAAGTATACTCTTTCTTTGAAAGTCAAATTGCTCTACAAGATTAAATTCTTACTACATGAGAAATTCCATTGGTAGCAGTAGAGCTTTTAGTAAGAGAAAGACTTGCACAAACCAAGATACACAGAAGAATTCTTTCACTAGATGACGTCTTATTCCTAATGCACTCAGTCTCCCAGAAATTATTTTTACCTTTCTTGAGTGTAAATCATTTAACTATTGGCAGAAAATAAAAAGTTAGTGTTTAGGCTTGTCCACAGTCACACTGTGAATGCATACAACATATTTCACTCCGAATCTTGTTTCCCTATAATTGGAAATTATAAAGCCTGTCTTATCTTTACAGCAGTTGCTATGAAATCATTCAACAAATTTGTATTATAAGGAATTTTCATATACATTTCATTTTTGTTTATGTAAGATATCTTTTTAATTAAATCATGTTAATATGCAGATTTTTGTTAATCTTTGAGCCTTACAAACCATTTGTTGGAATGTGGAGCACTGTGGCTTTCTTCCACAGTGATCTTGCAGGTAGTTTCTCAGATAGCTACTTACCACTCCTCTGTGGAATAAGATTCCTGTCTTCATAGTTTGTAAACAAACAAGCTAGAAGCAGCTTGTGTTTCATTGTGTAAAAAACAAAGTGTTTCTGAACTTAACAGGGATTTGTCACTAAAACCAGACAATTCATCAGCATCTCAGAATAATCCAATACAATTTAAATATTGAAAAGCAGTCTGCATTTTAGACTCTTAAAATGTTGCTAACTTACCTAAACTGTTCCAAAAAAGTTCCTTGTCACCATTATACAACACATTATTTCTAAGAAACAGACTGGGAGTAATAAAATATAAATATTTTATAAAGCATAATGCAGCAGAGAGCAAGTTAACATGCAAATGATCGCCCACGAGAAGAAAGGAAAAATATATTTTTCATTGAAAGCTACAAAATCAAGTAATCTTAAACCTTCTATTTCTTAATTTTCTTTTACTACAATTTTCCACCTCATCGCAAAAGGAATTTGGAGAAAATACCTTTGCCAGTTTTTGTGCTTGATATGAAAGGTCAAGAACACTCATCTCTGAGCCACGTTTAAGTTGCCTAAGACTCAGATACATAGCACTATTAGCCATTCCCAGAATCAGACACAGAAAGACTAAACCAACAGAAAACTCAGAGCGACAAAAAGTGTCAGTTGTAAAGCATCCCATTGCTCCAAAGGGAAGTTGCAAGTAAAAAAAAAAAAAAAAAAACCACGCACCTTTAAAAGTGTACACCACTGTAACATTTGAGATTTTTAAGGTTTTTTTTTTTTCCCCTTTTAGTCTTTTACTAAACAGCTGTCATTTCCCTTTAAAAAAAAAAAAATTATATATATATATGGACAACTTGATACTACTTTGCAGGTGACATTTCTTTAGACTGTGAAGAGGCCTTCAGTATGCTCTGAGAAATTTAAAGAGAGAGGAAGAAGATTGCTTACTACACAGCTATCAAGCTCTCTGTCCTTATTCCAACAAAACACAATAAACCTGCTGTTGTGGTTTTGCTTAGTAAGGGGGGCCTAAGGTGGTAGCTTCTGTAGGAAACTGCTAGAAGTCGCTCCCCTTTGTTCAGTGGACTCGACCGGCCCTAGGGCGGACCCACTGCTGGCCAAGGCTGAGCCGATTGGGAGCAGAATGTCCCGTGATAGCGCCTCTGCGATAACGTAATTAAGAAAGGGAAAACAGGAAAAAAAAGAGAAGAGAAGATGTGACGAAGCCGATCAAGGGCAGAGGCCCAGAGGGGGAGGCGCAGGCCTCTGGGGCCTTGCAGGCCTCACCCTCTGGCCTCTCGCCAGGCGGCCGACTGGGCCCAACTCAGCCCAGTCTGGCTGCAAGAGGTGGAGAGGA
>WHYT01017493.1:228835-302798 GCA_009806455.1 Tetrax tetrax
GGATTTAGCGAGGAGCCTCTAATCCCGGCAGCGGCCGCTGTTCCCGTCCGGCCGCGGCACCGCCACACCGGAGCATATGGAGATCGAGGGGAAGGGGAAAAGAGGGACAAGGGCGCGCTCCCCCAACGGCCGCTCCCCGGCGCCTGTCAGAGCCCAGGAATGTCCCGCCGTCCGAATCGTCCCGCCACTGCACGTCCCGCCCCCCGGCCTCCCGCGCTAGCCAATCCACCCCCGGCAGGTTGGAAAGGGCGTTTTTCGGTTGGCTGGCCTTCTGCCAATCTCCGGTGAGTCAGCTGTTCTCGGCAAAGCGCCGGCAAAGGAGCCCCGCTGACCGCACCTATTTACTCGCCCTCCCCGCCTTGCGGACTACATGTCCCAGAGGGCAGCGCGGCTCCGCGCCCGCGGAGGGAGCCGGGCCTGCGCGGCGGCTATGCGCGGCAACAGGCCAGTAGCCTGGGCCGGGGGAGGTGGCTGGGGTCAGGTGAATCCCTGCGCTTTGGGGTACGATCTGCACCATCTTAAGGGGCTAAGATACACCCTCAGCCCCTCAGGAAGGTTTAATTTCGTTGCCTCGCAGGCCCTGCCTTTTCTGCTAAAGGATCTGATCACCCACAGCCAAAGGACTGGACTGGCCTCTCGCCGGTTTGGCCTAGCATGCCCTTTTCCAAAACCTGGTTTTGCTGAAAATTCTAATTTCATATGTAGAGCTGCTATTTGACAGGTGAAAACTGGTTCATCTATTTCCATATAACTTTTTAATATATTTAAAGGCCGGATTTTTGATACATAAAGATTACATATTTTATAGTTTTATGTCTTCGATATTTTTGTAATACATGTTTTATACCATTTTGCTGGTACAGGGTTAAGAAAGCAGGATTACACAGGCAAGACCCTATTCAAAACAATGGTAATATTTCCATCCACCTCTTCAGGCCAGGATTTTGTTTCGTAACTGACACGGTCTTTGTGGAGGAGCTGTTGACTCCAAGGCCAACAGAACAGAGATGTGCCTATATTCTGTATTTGCTTAATGCAATCTCTTGTTTTCTTTAACAGAAAGACCTCCAAGACTGCGGTTTATGGGGAAATACACAAGTAAATAGAGTTTTCATTACACTATAGACTAGCAAATTGTGTATGCTTTAGAAAGTAATTGAATTCTCATTACTATGATCGATACCTTGTATTTATCTTTATCTTAAATTAACAGCAGTTAGAATAATGATGCAAACTGGAGACCTACATAGAGGAAAAATCTATTTCCAAATTTCAATGTTAGATATTGTTAAGAAGAAGAAGGATGACACTCATATCTCTATAGAGTATTTTCTAAAACAGAGCAAGTTTCCTTCTGTCATTCCGTTAGAAAGATGCTCAGGTTTCCATATTGTTTTTATCATTTTGTGTTGTCTTCAGTGCAGTGAAAATAAAATGCTTCCTCTGACAGTTGCATTCACTTTTTCCACTTAATTTGAGGGGTTTTCATTCCGATGCAGTGACATCAAAAGAATAAAGATCTCAATCCTTCAGCATGACTTACAGAAGCAGTGACCTACAAAATGCAATGACTACCACTACATGGAGCTCCAGTGAAGTGCAGTAGAATTCAGCCTCAAACTGGACTTTTGCAGGACTGGGGCTTAACACTAAGGAGCTGTGGGGCTATGTAGAGTAGCTGCTAGAATTATTTGTGTACGTTAAACTGTTTGTCCTTTGGCACATTCCTATAGATGTTTTGTAAATTTATATTGGAATTCTTTGTGGAGAGTATAATTATCACAACACTGTTTAATGTCATGGTTAATGGTTTCCTGGAACATTTGATTAGAAAATTAATTAGCCTATGTATGCGTATGATAAAGCTGTTTAAATGGACCTCCTAATTGCACTGTGGTAGAACGCAATGGCTTGTGCCAATATATCACTTTCAAGGTACTGTATTGCAATAATAGAGAGACGCTAAGGGGAACAATTTATCAGACAGTTTTACTAATCCAAAAGTAAATGTTAGTACTCTTGATCAATTATTATTATTTTATACTACTTCTCCTGTGCTTGTTAGGTGCCTCACAGAACAAATACACTCTTTCAACAGCTTAGTTGGCAAAGATTAATCACAACTGAGGAAAAAAATTGTGAGAAAAAATGAATCAGTAATACTGTAATTGTGCAGAGATTATACTTAGCATGCATATTGTCTGGGGCATGCATATAGCTTGTCAATTTTGTATTATTTTTGTTCTGGAATTAGAATTTTTCAGTTATAAAAGTGTAAGACAAAGCAAGTGTAAACATACGGATATTTGCAAAACTGGTCCTTTGGACTGCTGGATTTAATTAGACTCTCCGAGTTCTGTTCCATTTCTTTTTTTTTTTCTTTACTGTGACTCAGATCTTAAGCAAAAAAAAAAAACCAAAAAACTAATACCCTCCTAGTATTCATTGTTTCAGGGAGGTAGTTTTTCAAATAAATCCCTGTGCACAGTGTTTGCAAGCTGACTTTTGACTGAGTTTAGGCAGTTCTACTTATTTTGTTTGGAGATGCCTAGTTCTTGCCCATAAGAAGATGATAAAACAGTTAATTAACTGTTCTTTAATTAGGTTCATCCTCTTTAACTGTCACATAAAAGTTATGAAGGATTTTGTGAGCAGTGTTGTTTTTACACAGCAAGCATACAAGTTTAACTGTCTTTGTCACTAATGCTATTTAAGTATTCTAACAAGCCAGAGCCACCGTTCCTGTGGCTTGGCAGAAGCAAGGGAAATGGCAGATAGATGTGTCTTTTCAGGAAAATGGTTTCTTCTTTCTCTCATGAAAAGGACCAAAGAGGCCATTCTGTCCCAAATTCCTCAAACCTTCATGGCTATTTGTGAGTCGTAAGTTGAGTATGTATTTTATACCTTTCCTAACATCTTATTCAAGCAATTAATGTGGTAGTTATGGCAAGTTACAGGAGTGTCAAACTCATAATGCCAATAAAACTTAAGTTAGAAAAACACGGACAATTGATGCAGTTTATTGTCTAAGGAGCTCTTTAGCAAGTGCATTTTCATATTGCAACACAGTCATTAATAATTTCAATGTATTACAACATAATATCTTAAGTGTAACATATGGATAAGATGTTACTTTTCACAGAATGGGTGTTTTGCAAGGCCTATTATTCCATTATTAAGATAATGTACCCATTAAAACCTCAAATTGTCTCCTCGTCCCTTCCTCGTCTCAGCTGTTAACAAGTTTATCATACAAATAAATGAACAAATTTATGTTACAGTTATGAGGAAATTCATGCTCTGTTCAAATAATAAAGTTTTATTGAAGAAAATTTAGTATATTTTTTCTTGCAAGACAAACAGCTAGAATTCCTGTGGGGTTTTTGGACATAATTTGAGTCATTTAGTCAGTGTCACTGCCACTATATCAGTATGTGTTGTGTCATCTCTGCTGTCTGTTTGGGGCATAGACTAGGAAAAATGAAAATCCATAGCTAGAACTCTATGCTGGAAGATTGTGGTTATCAATCAGAAAAAGGAAGCAACTAGAAATTTGCATCCTAATAAGACACTAACCTGAAATTCTTGCAAGGGGGGAAGCTATTAGACATTTTCTGGTGTACAGTTATGAACAGCTACAGAGTTATGAGTCTGCTAAAGAGTGACAAAAGAGAGTTTTGAGTTTTATAATCTTTTCCTAAAGGATTTCTCGTCATAGAGAAAAGTTCTGTCTGTTACAAATCTGTTTAAAGGAAGCCTGCCCAGTGTGCTGGAAGTACTCAAAACACTTGTTTACTGTCATTTGTCAGCACCCTGGCAGACAAGTATGTGTATGCTAGCTATTACTTATCTGATACTTTTGAGTATTTTAGGTGGTAGGGGCCTATGACAGGATAGATAATTAAAGAAAATGCTGTCTTACCTGGTACATTGATTTGTCTGTAGAGATAAGCAGCTCTGAGTCGTTTGTATCACAGACTTGGTAAAGTTGAGCTAGTCAGACCTCTTGGTGCATGTATTTTTTGTCTCTTTAAAATCTGAACTAGTATCTTCTGAAAACAGTTATTTTCTTCCCTTTCTCATAGAAAAAGGAATATTATGGTCGTATTTCTTGCAGTTCATTTCTGCTGCCAAGAGAAATACTTTTGGAAACCAGAAACTTGTTGACTTTGATCTCAATTCTTTATTGCTAGGCATCTTGGTCAGTCACACCTACACAAAGGTAATTATCAGCGTTAAGTATCAATGCAATATGTATCGTGCTCCAGTTATAATAAATATTGAGGCTTTAGAGAAACACAAAGAACATCAGGGCTCTTTTTCAGCTATGCTTGGCAGTAAATTCCAGGCTCTTAGATGTAATTAAAGGACTCAAGCTGAAATGAAGCTTTCGCTGAGATTTATCTTTAAAATACTTTTACACGTTTTTATTTATTACCTGGGACTTACTGAAGAAAACAGCAAAGCAAATGGTTTTAGCAGATTCTGAAGGTATAGCTGTATAGCTGTCTTTACTCAAGAATGTACAGGTGAGAAAGGCATCCCTGAAGACAGCATATGTCACAATCCTGTTATTGATTTTGTATCAGTCATAGCTTTTTGAAATGTCAAACAAAATTTGACATGCAATGGATTTATTCTCTCTCTTTTCTAGCTAGAATTTAAATAAAGGACTTTCAGAAATAGTTGTAGTCTGAATAGCACCATTGTCCTTTTTGAGGCTTTCAAAGTCACCCTGTTAAAGATGAGGATATAAGAAGTAGTAAAGTAGTTTGCTTCATCAATTTATTGTGGATTACATGTTGCTAATAATTTCTCACAAAATATCTTAGGCGAGCCTCTCATTCAGCTGAGGGAATTTAATGTACCTCCTTCAAGATACTGCCTAGATGGGAAAAAATCAGTAAAGTCCATTATACAGTTCATCAAATGGATCTTTATGAGGATATTGGAGATGTGATTTGTGGCACTATTTGGGATACATTGCATACTACATTATTATAAAGTTCAGGTTTGTAATTTAATTATGGGCCAAATTATCTTCAGTTCTAACTCCAGTCGAAGTGACTAGGCCACGCCTGACAGCTGATATAAATTATAAATTATAAGTATTCTGTGTGTCATGGGCTGCAGTAAAGGCTATGTTACATAATTTTATACTTAGTGTGGGATTTTCAGAGCCGCCTAAAGAATTAAATGAGCTGCTCAAACCTTGTCTGTTCTGCCATTATGCTATTAAATGTTCCTAGCAAAATTATTGCAAATAGTTAAATTTTCCCAAAAGAAAATAAATACGTTTCCAGGGGAGAAAACTGTGATGACATTTTTGTGAATATAAGGGTCCATAGTAGTGTGATCAAGCATAGATTTTTCAGGGCATTCAGGGCATTTACTATAAAGTTTTTAAGGCTTATGTCAGAGCACTGGGATGTAATTATCTTCCATTACTTCTTGATAACGCTCTGAATTCCTCATAGCTTTCCTTTTTTAATATACTTCTGTCTTTTTTCTATGATTCACTTCCCAAATGTCCTTCTAAGATTCTGTCTTTCGTTTTTACTTGTGATAATTTATACTACTTTTGACTAAGGCGTGATACTGTCTGCTCTCAAAAATCCCTTCTTTTCTTTTGACAGATTTATCATTTTAAGAGAAATATATATGAACACATATATGTATGTGCATATATAATACTTTTTATGAGTTAGTTATGTATTGAGGAAGTTTCAAAATTGACTATAATTTGTTTATCTAGCTTTTATTTCTCTCTGACTGATTTTCTTATTCTTTAAGTTTCTCATTCTAGTTTTTCCTCTCACAAGAATAACAAATATATCATGGTTACTGCAGCTTAATATTCTGCTACAGTTAAGTACTGTACATGTACATTAAGAAAAATGCTTCTTCTAGAATTTCGGGAAATTCCTGAAATATATTATATATGAAACATAATCAGCAATTTTGTGGGTAACAGAAGTCACTCTCTTGCTATCCAATCTGCATATTACTTTTTGATCCTCTGTTCCTTGGCATGTTCCAGTGAACAACCTGATTTTTTATGGCTCTTTAGCACACGTAAGTCGTACAGTTCTGCAAACAAAGTGCAATGTGCTACCTTTCTTAGGTTATGTAGAAGTTTCATGTCTTGCCATAGGAAGATGAAGAACATACTTGGAGGGTGTAGTTTGTATCAATCACAAGTACTCCTCCAGTGCAGCATAGCTGCTGCACTGAGTTTCTTCTGAGAAGTTTCTTAAGTGGCAGTTTTATGGCAGGTGTGAATCAGAATAAACTTCACAAGTTTCCATTTTCTCTTATCTGTGTTATAATAAATGCAAGTTGTTGGTTAAGAAAAATGAATCTTTTCTCTTATTTTTACAAAATATTTCTGCAGAAATGAGGGAGAACATTATGTTGAGTTGTGATATAGTGGTTATCCTGTAGGATCTAGAGATGTAACTAACTCTCATGTATTTCTTTGGGGAGGAAGGCAGATATGAGAAATTGTATTGTAGTCATTACAGGAGTGCCTCTCAGCTGCCAGTAGTTGACAATAGCCTCTCAGGGTGTTTTTGATTTACTGTATCGTGACCTGACAGAATGAAGACTTCTGAAACCAGAATGTATGTGCCAAGAAAAACACAAGCCAGTCGACACAGTTTCTGTTACTCTCTAAATGGAAAATTTAGAGAAAGATCTGAACCTCTGTTTAATTGTCAGGGTGTGGTGAGAGCCAGCTCTCCCAAAGGGATGGGGATCTGAGGGACATACCACGGCCAGCAAGGCAAGGAGCATCACTAGCCAGGGCCCATCCCACTGTCCCCAAGCAAAGCAAGCAAGACCAGCCCAGGGATGGTACCCAGGTTCAACCAATAGTCCAGACCATCAGGCAAGTTTGTGATGATGAGGCAGGTCTGAGGTCAAGCCAGGAAGTCAGGCTAAAAGTCAGGATCAAGTCCAATGAAGGTAATGAGGGTCAGACATAGTCTGGTGATGAGTGGGCCTGTCCACAGTGATGAGACAGGTGAAGCTTGGAAGTCACATTGCAGATCAGGATCAACAGGGTTCAGATCTGGCAGAATAAGGGTCCGTCCCCTTTTCTGTCATGAGGTGTGATACGCACTAGAATTCATCCTGTTTGTGTATCCCATGAGTGTCTTCATGAGGCTCAAGGTCTTTGTCACTTCTATAGCCACCATTAATCTCAAAGAAAACTATCCATGATTATGTGTCCATCATTCTCTGAAACATAATGTAATTCCTTATCCCCATCTGTCTATAAAACTGCATTCCTTTTCATTCTTGAGTTCATTCTCTCTTGTTTTGAACAACCATGCTAGTACCAGTGAAGAGGAAATCTCCTCAAAGAAGTTAGGATAACCTTTGACAAGATTAAAAATCAGGTAGGGAGTCATCAGAGAATCAATCGCCATGTCCTACTAAGTGCTCATAAAGTTGTTTTTAACCATTATGTTGTATGAGTTTCAAATCTAGATGTCAAATAGATGCATGTTTTCCAGCTAGAAAAGCATCAACAATGACATCTTTTAGTCCCATTGAAAGAGAGGGAATATGAGGACCACCGCAGGCTTGCCGAATAGTAACTGTACTAGGAGATTAATAAAGGCAGCCAAGCTGTGATAGTCCAGATATGTGATTTGAATGGATGATACTTACTTTCAAACCAGCTTTCTTTATGTGAACTACTGCATAGAAAAAGGAAGAATGTTGTCCCAAAAGTGGTTCAAAGCATACTCGTGGTTGTACTTAGGTGATGTGATTTTCTTGTGACCCTGCATGCCACAGGTCAGGAATGGTATTGGGGATGAATGTCAGTATATCTGAAATGAGAAAGTATTTCCAAGTACTATCGTTCCATAAAATAAATAAAATATGTAGAGGTTTTTTAGCATTTATACATAGGGGAGATTCATATTCTCCAGCTTAGGGCAACCTAAAAGGTAAAGAACTAAGCTAAGCTCTTTCTATGATTAATGAAGTAACACTTAACTGAAACACTCAGCTAGTGAAGAGGAACTAGCACCTACAAAAGGCAGTTCATCCACTCTTAAAATATTAATCTAAAACAAATGGAAGGAAGAACCTCTGGAGATCCTTCTCTGTCATCACTGACTAGAGAAGATGCTTCAATATCTGACTTAAACTAGGTGAGTACTTTTTATATGCTAAAGGTAAGTGAGGTAAATTTCATTTTCTCAAACTATTCTGGAGACTTCAGCAATTTGCAGTCAATAAATTCACTCCCTTTCACTAGATTTTATTAGTCATATTCATATTAATTCAGAAAATGTAGAAATATTTAAATAGCAATATTAATAACTCCTTGGAATTAACAAGAAAATTCTCTTGTGATCCTCAGAGAATAGAACTTTGAATAATCATACTTCCAAGATAATTTGCACATCTCTGACACTAGTTTTTGATAGTCTGAAAACTGAAGACGGATTATTTTTTTTTCCAAAAGGATTAATGACTACTTCACTTACTCCTTTTGCTGCAGCCGGTTACCATTATGGTTATTAAACTGCTTCAAAAACTGCAGGAAGTGTTAAGTGGCAAATATACTCCCCCGCTGTATGGATTTACTTGGACGCTCATTAAAAGGATCGATGCTGCTCCCAACCTAAATGTTCTAGCACATTTTCTTGACAAAATCTATTCCATCTTTTCTTTTTTTTTTCCTTTTTTTTTTTTTGTTACAAATATATCAGTTTTTCTCACTTGCAAAGCTTCCCCTTCAACCTGGGAACCTTTTGGAATATGAGGAAATTAACTCTCTTGTCTAATCAGTGCATGACAGCAGTCCCATCATTAATTTGTTAGATTTCTAAACAGGTACCTTTGTGCATTCTCCCCAGTGCCATTCACTCTATGAAGAAGTCATCTGTAAGCATCTACGAGCAACTTAATTATTCTTTTTTGAATCTTTCTTTAAATTCTCCTTTCCCAGTATGTCCACAGAAAAACTGATTTTAATTACAGCCTTTCTCACTATTAGCTCTTGCTTCTGATTTGGTCTCTCTCCTGTCTCTCTTCTACAGAGACAGCAAGCTTTTGGGGCATTTTGGGGCACTGCTTTGTTTTCATTCAAAACGCTTACAGCTCCAGGACCCTCACATTTTACAGTAATAAACATATTGATTAATACACAGAGCTTGATATTTGTGTTACATGCAAAAACTGTTTGATTTCTAGACTTTCTCTCTGAGTTTCTGCCTGCATTTATATGGGAAAATTCACCAGAACAAATGTATCAGAATAAAAAATGGTTGCTTTCCAAAGTTAATGTTCCACTCTACAAATAGGAGAAAAAGTCACTAAGTACCTGTTGTAATTTGTTGGTGTTAACCATATTTACTAAATAATCTATATTTTATAGTTGACATTGTTCAATAAAGCTGTCAGACTTGTGGTATTTTATAGCTTTGAACCATACACGTGCACAGTCTCAGAACTGATCATTTTATTCCCATGTCTGTTAGTATGGTTTGTGAGAGGAGTTGGAAATGGATATAATCATCCATTTATGTTTTAGCTGGAAACAGAGGAAAACTTGGCCTGTGTATCTAGAACTGAAGTCTGTCATTGCACAACCATTTCTTACAAGCGATATTAATTCAGATTCAGTCTTATGTAAATCATGGTTTTGCAGTCACTTAGGCATTGTATCATATTAATCTACAGTGACAGTGTTCAACAGAGTCTAGGAAGTTGTTTGATTTTACACTTTGTAAATGACAGTTCTTGATTTCCTGTAATATTTTGGATCACAGACAAAACCTTGTTTCAGTAACTACATATTAGCTGGACAGTTACAGATTAAATGCAGAATTGTTGTGGTTGGGTGATATGATCAACATTCATCACAAGCTAATAACAATGATTTTGAACATCTTAACTGGAGATCACACAACTCTGTGTAGTGTGAAATAAGATGTCTGGATGATTGTAAAGATTTTGACTCGTCCTTGTGCTGATAGCCTGCAGGAGATTTTAATATTCTGAAGTCACACCAGATGGGCAATCTGCTGCAGTATATACCTTGGCTCGGTTTTAAGCTGCAAGGGTTTGATATCTGATGTCACCTCAAGGGAAAAATAATAAACAGCTGCACTAATGACATTTTTAATCTCTCTACTCTTGATTTACCTAGGCTTTGACTGATGCAATAGTCAGCTTAGGATAACTGTAGAAAGGCAGAGACCTTCTACAATACTAAGGTATAAAAATGCACAAGGGGATCAGAAATGGAACTGGGAAAAAATAAGTAACTATTATTTAACTGCTCTATGCATGCCTTCTAATCCTATGTGCAAAATTTACCTTGTTGCAAAATAGGTTTGGAAAAGCATACATAGTATTGTAAAAGCATACAGATAAAATTTTGATTAACTTTTATAGCTGCAAGAAATGTAGTCAGTTTTCTGGATCAATTGAGTTATTTATTCTGGGACTGAGTAGATAGCAGTACCAGCACTCCGCTATTCCAAGGTCTTGCTGGATAAATTCTTTCATAGAATATTCTGTGGAAACAACATGAGTCAATGTGGTTTCTGTAGCCCTTGACGACAGTCCCCAGAATTTGACTTTTGTCCATTTTAATTCTGGACAACTCATAGCTTCTGGTGTTTCATGGTGTTGTATATCTCATTCCGTGTGGAATTTTAACACAAAAAGACCCATAATTCACACTTCATCAGTTGGATGAGTCTGACTAGTAGGTTATGCAATGAATATGACATAGAGGACATATTCAACTTTTTGAACTGACCTGAAAAATTATGATTTGTTTTTGTTTGTTGGGGTTTTTTTTAATCAGTTGCTTCAGACTATAGCAAATATACTTATGTTAAAAGAGAGAAAAAATTGCAAGGAATTAGGAGCTGTCATTATATATGGCCAGTTTTTAATTAGGGAGCCAAAGAAGGAACAACAATAACTTATATTCTATTATGCAGAAGCATTTAGAACTAGTCACTGAATAAACACGATCTTATCTAAGCGCTTTGCGCTACTATGGCTGCTGAACACATGTGCAAAGCGTAAATGGTAGAGGAAGCAGCCTGAGTTGAAAAATAGGACATGTAAAAGATCAGTAGAACAAGAAATTGAAGGAACACGTACATTTCCCATCTAAGCACTGAATGAGGAGGAAGGAAATCAGAAAGTTCCTTATTTCTGACTATATCTGGTCCTGTGTCCCTTGTTATGCTTCATAGTTTTTAATTAACTCAAGCTAATTGTTAAAGAACTTTGTAATGATAATACACTATGAAGACTGACTGAGAATGGGGCTTTCCACACAAGTGTGAAATGCATGAAGGATGTATTAAAAAAAAAATCTGAAACTATATTAATCTGAGTGATGCAGGAGCCAAGCATATAATTCCAGGAAAGAAAGGACATGTGATAAAAATCCAGATTGAAACTGGAAATTGGAATACACCACTGAAGATACAGAATTAACACATAAAAGCATGATGTAGTTAGCGTTTGCCTGGGAACTGAATTCAGGAGGGCTAAAATAGGCTTAAGATGGGCCAACAGTGCTCTAACACTGCAGACTTGAAGGACAAAAAAAATGATAGGCATACAATAGACACATGGGTTCAAATCTGGTAAAGGTCCGTTCATGCTCTCGGTAACTAGGACAATTACCAGCATGTTAAGTGAAAAACAAAACTGACCCCACTACTCTACAGAAGTTACAAGTGATGACAGTGTGTGTATATCACAGAAAAGGATTGTGCCAGTCCTATGAGTGATCTCAGTTATTCCCTCAGTACAGCAATATATAAAATTCTCTAGAGTAATGGGGCATTCACGTTGCCCTTTCGGCTTTTCCAGGGAGTCACACTGTAACAAAACGTGACACTGGAACAGGCTGGGAGTTGCTGGAGAGCTGCTTTGTAAATAGCCTGTAGTTGCAGGCTAATTAATATACTCCTGGTTAGAAGACTAAACTCCCAATATTTTCCAAACTTGGGACAAGATTCTGAAAAAGCTAGACACCATTGGCAATTTTCAGAAAAAGTTCTTCCATCTCTGCCATTCAAAACCTTGTTAGTTTGACTTTTCTTCTTTGAGAATCCTAGAAAACAAGATAGAAGTAAGAAGGAAAATTGCGTAGAACTCTACTCCAGCACATAATGGGATAACTTACATTTGACTTGCCATGAACAGCCTGAAAAGCCAGACAGGTGGAGAGATTTGTTTTTAAAGTGTGATTTGCTGAAATATGCTTCTTCTGTTTGAAAGGCCATACATAAACCAATTAGATTAATTCTGAAGAAGACGACTTTGTATTATTTAACTCAAAACCAACATATCCAAAGTGGGTTATGCTAGACAAGGCTGCCTTATGCCTGAAGTCTGCTCAAGAATAAATGATGTCATGTATTATGCACCTCTGTTATGCACCTCTGATTAATGAACAAAACCCTTCCTTGAAAAAAGGTCTAAATGTCTCGTTTTCTAAGTAAGGATGTATTTTTTCATTAAGATGCACAGTACAGTACAGTGAATTAAAGGCATTTTGGAGTTTTGTAGCTGAATGTCATTCCCTTTAAATGAGATATTGGCAGTTAGATGGCTTTGATTGCTGCCAGCTGTCAATGCCCCTGAGGAAAGCAGAGATGCTTCTATGATGGAAGATGAACAAGAAGCCTGCTGATCAAACACATCACAAGTTGTGTCAGAGGATTACTGAGTTAAATAAAATAGATGCGTGTTTACACTCTTCTGCTCATAAACAAGCTGTCTGTGAGTTTTCTTTTATTTTTTTCCTACAGAGAACATTTCATACTCCAGTATGTTAACTGGTTTTATGTAGCCTCTGTTCTTGAGTTTGTGGAGTACTTGTCTTTTCCGAGAGGAAAGAAGCTAAAACAGCCATTTAAAGATGTCTGTCCATTTTCCTTGGGTAAGTACCATTTAAACAGACAACAAGGGTAAAAATGGTTTACTTGTTACTGTTACTTGTTGTTCTAGTAAATGGATGTATGGGCTACGATTTTAAAACTAGATACTCACAACTTGAAATATGCAATTAATCCATGGATCCAATACTTGCTGTGCAGTACAAGTCAGGTATTGGTGTTGCACACAGTCAGTTACCTACTATTAGTTTCTGTATGCGTAATATAGAAATACACACTAGATTATGCCTAATTTTGAAAAATGTAGTCCATATGTTTTATGAGTCCTCTTCTGTTTCTTCTCATTACACATGCTTGCTCTCAGTGTTCAGCCAAAAATTAGCTGTAGGCAATAAAAGAAGTGAAGACTAGCAATGCAGTTTTAAAAGTCTAGAAAAAGTCTTTAAAAGTTTTAATCTGTCTTTACACCTGTGCCTTACCAAGTGGTTGAGAATATAAAGTGTTTCTCTGAGTTGATATGTTCTCCTTTAAAGCCTTCAATGTTAGGCAAGTGACACATTTTAAAAGTTTGTGGAGCTCATAATTCTTGGGTGTAGGTAAGTAATCTTAAGAGAGACACTGAGAGGACATGTCCAACCTTCTTACACAGTAAGGGAATGTGAAGTTTCTGTATATTTTATTCTTCAAATTAAAAAAAAAAAAAGTTTTCTATTTTTTGTCTTGATAAAGGGCTAGATCTAATGGAAATTAGCCTAAATCTATATGAGAATATAGCTGAGTGCTGTATGAACATCAAGGTATCTAAAGTCTGCAAAAATTCTTTATAAAACTGATTGTGCATTCAAGGGCATGAACCATTGCAAACAATTTTCTCCGAGTTTATTGAAAGCTTCTGAGAAGCTTTGAATGACAGGTCATTATGTAGCAGCCACAGTAGAAAGTCCTGTAGTGTTTTATGTCTTAGTTCTCAATTGTCTTTCTACTTGGAGATTCCTGCTACCAAAGTTAGGAGGCTAATCACCAAGGCCCCCTTTGCACTCATGAGGCAGTCCTCAAATCTTTTTCAAGAGGTAGAGAAATCCTAGAAAACTCATAAACTGAAAAATAGAGACCAGACTGAACAGTCAGCCGAGAGTGATCCTATGAGAAGGGAATTAGAGAAGGGTTAAGAGCCAGGGGTGATAGTGTGTCCCCCATATTCTACAGAGGCAGGTAGTCTGCATGCTTTTCTCAGTGATCCTAAATTAGCCTTAGATACATGCACAGACCGAGGTAACCTAGACTAAGAACCGAAGTTTTTTGGTTTTTTAGTTTCTCATCTCATGAAGAATACAAATACATTACTGGAATCGAATTTAGGAGCCAAGTTAATTTTTTTATTCAGATACAGATCCACTATGACTACAAAAAAGCAAGTGGAGGCTGTAAAAACCAGTCACAAAGGCTGCGTTTATATTTCTCTAGTGTGGTTCATTATAATATCGTTCCTATCCTTCTAGATAAGGGAACAACTGAAATGTGCAGCAGTGGCTGTCCTCCCAAAAGGTGCATTCCTTTTCTGTGAGTGCCCAGCAGTAGATGAGAGGTTGGGATGTGCGTTAGATCTAGCCCTGATAGTCAGCGTATGCCTGGACCAGGGAAGGCTTCTTACTGTAGATGTGGCCAAAGAAGTTCCTCTGACAAGTAATGACATGTAGCAGAAATTGCTTTCTGAACAGTATGTAGGTTGATTCTCTCTTACCGCTGCAACAGTCTGGTAATGTGGGCACCTGACTGAGGCTGGGTAAAAGGAATTCCCTCCTTCTCTTTTGTGCTTTGAACCTCCTAGGTGAGGTGCCTTTTTTAATCTTCCTTATTCCTTCCTTGTGCTTTGAAGGGAGCTTTTATTCAGTACCTACATCAAAGTATTCTCTTTTTTTTTCTTAGGCCTTACGATTTGAATGTCTGACCACCTCAAACCTTGAGTGTGCTGATCTTTAGAACAGCACTGTGAAGGGGGCAGGTTCACCGCCGTCTCGGAGAAAAAGGAACTGAGGACTAGAGTAGTTCAAATGACTTCTCAGCAGCCACGCACTGAATCTGTGGCTGAACAAAAAGCCTGGTCCTAAATGCTGTACCTTCCCCAAATCTGGTGTGCATGGGGTATGTGTCTGGATTCACTGGTAAACTCCAAGCTGGGCTAGCCAGTGAGTAGGAGACCTCAGGTCACGGCAGGGCTATCAGGTGAGCAGAGGGCCCGTGCTGGTATTCAAGGGGCATCCACAAGTGTGAAGGACAAGTTGTGTGAGTGCTGTGTGTTTGCAGTGAGCACCCAGCTGGACCAGCTGGCACGTTGGGGATCTGTGGAGCGGGTAAGAGGGGATGGGATCAGAGCAGGGGTGCTGGGCGTGCAGAGGGACCGTGCTGGTGCACGGGGGATCTGCAAATGTGGGTGTGCTTGTGAACCTGGAGAGTATGATGGATATGCTGCACCAAAGACCTTATGCCTCTGCCAGCCCAAGAGGAGAAGGGCACGAGGCCATCGGTGCCTGTGTGTGGTGTGAGTTCTGTTGCTGCCCCCAGCAGCACCTTGTCTGTGGCTGTCTACATGACCAGCCATGCCCGTGTCCTCTGTGTATATGTGTCTCTGTGTGTGTGTCCTCACGAGTGTGTCTGTATGCATGTGTCTGTGTATGTCTGGGATACGTGCTCAGCTTGGCTGCTGGTTGAACCTGTAAAGGGGACAGCAGCAGCAGCGGCCTCCCTCAGCCCGGGCAGAGACCCCAGGTCCCTGGGCACCGGGCTGGGTTCCAGTGGCTGCGCAGGAGGAAACCCCAGACCTGGAGCTGCTGGAGATGGCAGCCACTTGCAACAGCTCTTAACATGATGCTTTTGTATCACTGTATTATCTGGGTACTTCCCAAAACTAACATGTTTTTGCTTTTTTTTTCTCATACTGTTCTTTAAAGTTACAAAGGCATCATGCTTATGGAGAGAAGGACCACAGTTATTAAGAGCAGTATTTTTAGTGATTAGTCTTTTTAGCTTCCTCCACCGAAAGAAAAAAAAAAAAATGTCTAGCTTAAATCGCTTTCAGTGGGTTTGAATCTCGTCATAATGTTGTAGTTAATAAAGCTAGAGCCCCTCTAGGGCACATGAGGCCCTTAGTGCCCTATGAATAAGGAATTGGAAAAAAAATGAGGGATGAAAAATTGTTTGACATTTTTGAAAATTTGGCTTGTGACATGGTTAATATCACACAGCAGATGTAACATGCCACAGAGGCCACAGCTCACTGGCTGAGGTGAGCTAACCAAGCAGAAACCATGAGGAGAGATTATACCCATAGAAACCGTTTATTACAAGAGAGCTGAAGGGCATTGGCTGTGAATAAGCTAGAGAAATTTATGCCACAGTTTAACCATCACTTTAAACTCCTGAAGCTGCCAAAAGAGGCATTTCATCCTTCCCCAGATTACTTTTCCTGCTGCTGTGCTCACACAAACAGTTGTGCTGGACAAAGGGAGGTGATGGCACAGGGGCAGGCAAGATAAATATTCCGTTTTTAACTTGGACCAGTTTCTCTGCCTAGTTTACCACCTGGAAGCACAAGCTTTTGTGTTGGCACAAGTGACGAGTTAATATAAAGATGGGAATGAATGGCTGAGCAAGGGAATAGGAATGGATCTCTTTATTCAGCTGGTCTATGCTGCATAAATTGACTGCAGAATTATGGCATTGTAGTTGCTCTGTGGAAAAGTAGGAAAATTAATTTCCTCATAGTTCATGGCATAATTCAGGTTGGAAAAGACCTCTGAAGGTTACCTAGTCCCAACTCCTGATCAGAGCAGCGCTTGCTTCAACTGCAGTTGAAGTTACTCAGGGCCTTCATCAGTCGGTTTTTGAATGTTGTTGAATGTTGCCACGGTGGAGATGACACAGCCCCTTTGGGCAGCCTGTTCCAGTTTTTAACCCCTCTTTGTAAGTATTTTTTTCCTTATGTCCAACTGGAGTTTATTTTGTTTAAGCTAGTGACAGTTGTCTCTTGTCTTTTTTGCTTTGCAGGTCTATGAAACTGTCTCTATCTTCTCTATAACCCCTCTTTATATAATGAACTAAAAAGAATGAAGTGAAAGAAATAAAGTAGATCCCCCAAAAGCCTTCTCTTCTGCAGGTTGAACAAATCGAGCTTCTCTCAGCCTCTATTCCTATGTCTTGTGCTCCAGAACCCTAACTATCTGAGTGGATCTCTGCTGTACTCTTTCCAGTTTGACAACATTTCTTGTCTTGGGAAGCCCTGACCACCTGATCACTGTATTTCAAATGCAGCCTCCATTGTGCTGAATAAAGGGAAATAATCTACTTCCTTGACCTGCTGGCTAAGGTTTTGCTAATGCAAACATGGTTAACCTTCATCACAACGGTACATTGCTGACTCATGTTAAACTGATGGGCCATCAAAACAGCTTCCTCCCTGGTCCTTTTCAGCAAAGCTGTGTTCTAGCCCTGCCTGTTCTGTTGCATGGAGTTTTTCCTTCTACCTTGCAGATCACTAGCATGTGATTGTGTAAGAAGAAATACCAAAAAGTTATTCAGAAAACTTTGAAACAGGCCCATATTGAAACTATTTCCTAGAGCAGTGTCTTGGGCTTTCTGGATCCTCAGAAATCTGCAGTTTATTGTCTTTCCATACTTCTAAGGTGTGGAAAGTCTACTAAGGTTCAGCTTCCCACTCTTGCTTGAGTCGGGCTCACTCATCCATAATCCTTCTCTTCAAAATTTAAGAGGAAACATAGTTAATAGCAAAACATTTTAAAATTGAGAATATAGATGAGAAAGGAAAAGGACATGAATGCAGAAATATGTGATACTTATTTTTGCAATTATTAGGACTGTGGTACAGATAGTAGTAGATTGTATAAACAGTCAAAACAGAGACTATGAAACTAGTATATGTTACTAACATTAGAATAGTGTTGTCATGTCAGATAAAGCTCTTGTAGAAGTACATTTTGTTCCCTTTGTAATGATTTTGCTTTTGAAATTGCTCTGCATGAAACTGTGTTTAATCATTACAAGTGTGACTATCCCTATACTGTTCAAATGCCTTCTCGTACTTCACTTTATTTCTTATCAGCAACTGCACTCCAAAAGTTGTCTCAGTATTCATATCAAAGTAGACAAAATTCAGACCTCCGAAGGATTGAATTGCCTTATGCATTTTTTGTTCATCATAGAGAACAAAAACCATACTTTCAAGTGCACTAGGTCTATTTGTAGTGCCTTGCCCATTACAAGGAAATTTTTCTACTCTAACGTTCTGCTTTGCTCATTCTTTCCTCCATTGTTATAACTGAATTCATAAAACAGTTCTTTATGTTTTTGTCTCATACATGTAACATTCTTCAGGAACAGACCAAGACTATGTGCACTGAAAAGTCACCTCTATTAGAAAAAAAAAACCCTTCTACTTTCAATAGTGAAGCACATAGATTTAGGAAATGATAACATTATATGAAAAAGATAAATTTATTGTTTGTTCACCTTAAAACCATGAAGTTTTGCCAAGCAAAGTTATATGGGAATAATTTATTTAATATTCTTTTTATTCTATAATAACTTAGAGACACACCTAATTAAGGTATCATTTTAAGGGGGAAGAAAGTGTCATGATAAGATTCAAGCACGAAGATTAGATTCAGTAGATGCTCTATATTCTCCAAGACAGGCACTCTGAGAAAAATATCTATGTGTCCCTTTTTTCAAGTTCTTGCAGCATACTAGTAGTTTATTTTGCTATTATATCCATCTCAAACAGGATAAGAGACTACTTTGTCATTATATCCATTCTAAACAACAGCAGATTATTAGACCTGTATTTGACAGGGTGAGATTGAGCCATACCAATATGAGAAACAATGACAGTTAGAAAAGTTTGTGAGGTTTGGGTTATTTGTCTGTGAAGATCTTCCAGCCATTTTGTTCCCAGTTTTTCTTTCCAGTTATGTAGAATAATATGTGAAAAATAATGCATGCAAAATTTTTCAGAATAAGTATGACCAGTTTCATGAATAATTCATTTCTGTCTTGTATGACTTCATTATGTCATGTATAACTAGCACTTTGTACTGTCAGCCTGAAATGCTACAAAAAATGTTTAACCTTGCAGTATAAATTTATAACTTGTAATTTGAAAAGTTACATGATATTGCACAAGTCCTAGCATTCTCAAATGTGCTTTCCCAGGTGCCTTATGTAGGATAAAAAAAAATAAAATACTTAGAGCTTTTTTTCTCTCATAGAGGTCTCCTTTTTCTAGAAACAAATCTTTATATCTTTAACAATCATCTTCACTGTCCTAACACTGTCCTCATAAAGGAATTACTTTCAGCTGTTGGTCTTAATTGTGCAGGATAGCCAAAGACATAGCTAAATATTTCATCAGTTATGTCAGATAAGAGAGCATAACATTACACCCATCTTCCAAGTGAAGACTCTCTGGCACTGCTTAGAAACTAGAGTATTGTTCACTAATTGCCTAAAGAAGCAGTCAACAGCACAGTTGTCAGTTTGCTGTGGTTTGAAGTCTGGAGAGTGACATGGCTCATCTGGTACCTCTGCAGTTGGTTAGCTGGTTGTTCCAGTAGGAAGAAGATAAAGGTTGTGTTTGAGAATGTATTTGCAACTACAACTATTTGGTTGTGTTTGTATTAATATTCTTTCATACACTTTCATGGGTGCCAGCCAGAGAATGTGTTTCTGCAGAAAATATTCTTGGAAGGATGGTTAAGTTGCATATGAGTCAGTTTGCCTTGGGATGTCCTCCTACAGAAAAAGGGATTAAAGCAAGCCAGCCTTTCTCTTCTTGAATCTCTCAAACTGTGCAAAAGGAGTGCCAAGGTCCTGCTTTCAATAATAATGTAATCCACACATGGTAAGGAAATACTCCTAAGCACTTAGTTTTAGACACCAGAATTAGGTGCCTGAAATTTCCCTTTAGAGGTGTTTTGAAGCCCACACTTCTCTCCACTGAATGTAGAACCCGAGCACTTGCATTAGGATTGCTTCCTTCTAACTTTAAGGTTGTGACAGGTGCAAAGTAAATATCATACTTAGGGTTTTTTTTTTCACAATGTGAAATACAATTTTCTAAAATTACTATTAATGGTCACTAACAGTTGCTCCTCAGCAGTACTTAGAAGAAGCTGCATTCAGGGTTAACAATTTCATTACCTGGTCATAAATTCAGTTAAAAGCTATGCATACAGATCCTCACTGACTTACCAGTGTGTCCAGTAAGGAACAGAATCAGAATTAATTGGTATGTCTTACCACTCTAGTGCCCTTCTGTCTCAGTGCTCCAAGCAGGCTTAAAAAAATTTCCTGTTTTTTTTTCAATTACTTCATTTTTCCATCACAATCTGGAGGCAAGGAGAATCATAAGGATTGCTATGAATTTCTTTTTTTCAGTAAGTAAGCTTTGTTTTGCAATTTAAACTGTTGAATAGGATTTTTTTTCTTTCAAATACATATTTTTCCCTTTAAGCATACCATTATGTAGATATCTCATGTATGCAGAGAAAAGATCACTACGCAGAAATGGAACATGAATGACATTTTGCTATCATGTATCATCATGGTTTTAAAAATAATATGTTTGTTCCGATTTCTCTCTTCACAAACTGTGATCCAAGAGCAACTAACAATTACAGGCAAAACATCTCAGAAATAGTCTTTAAAGGATGAAGCCTCAGGCAAATTCTGTTTCCTGTAACGTCAGAAGAAAAGTTAATACAAAGTGAGTCTTCAAATGAACAGAAACTAATTTGATACTTGGCAGTAGTTAAGGAAATCTTCTTTCTTCTTTAACTTCTTGTTTTGTTTTGCTTTTCGTCTTCACGCAGAGAGATTTTGTAGTTTTTCGTACTTCTACATCAAACCTTTAAGGCAGAAGAGTCTAGATAAGACAAGTGATTCACTGGACCAGACTTCTCAGGTGAAAAGTGAATGTTAAAATTACATATGAAGAATGCAGATTGGAATTTTATATTCACCTATTCCCCACTACAGCCTGGCATGTGAGATTATGCAGCGATGCAAATTTGTTCACTAAATTCCATTTTCATAGTCTTTGAACCAGCAGTAATACTGGGAATAGAACTACTGCTCTTCTCCATTTGATATGCAGGTCACTGTAAAATTGCTGGTTCAGAAGCTCCTCCTCTGGCCTGCCATCACCTTTTCATGTCAAAAAAAAAAGTTGCTAAAGACATCAGTTCTAAACCTGAAGAGGACAAACAGATGACTCTGCCATCATGCCTTTGTGGAAGGGTTAGCACAATGCTTCCTCAAAACACCTGACCTTGCAATGTCACTGCAACAAATTAATTCTGGCCTATAGGTAACTGATCTGTGTGGAAGTTGGCAGAAATTGGATGATTTATCAATCTCGTCCTTCATTTGCAATTGTAAATAGAGTATTGAGTAGGCAAGTTCTATTTTCATCATACAAATTGACTGTCTGGTACAGAATTATTCAAATAGTAATCCTAATTTGCACCCAGTGCAATACCATTAAAGTCAAAGGGTAAAGCAGGTTTTTTGACCTCGCACAGCAACTGGCTCATTTATTTTTCATAGTGTTCTGTTTGATGCTTTATTTATTAGAGAGTAAGGACTGTTCGTAGTCTGCAATTGTATTCCCATAGATTAAGAAGAAAATTTGAAGCCCTTTTCTGAAGCAATGTGCTGCAATTGAGTACTGTGATGTTCATTGCTGTGTGATTGTCACAAATTCATTAATCTTCCTCTTAATCCAAGTTTTAAAGCAGTGGTAAGTTCACATGGTCAATACAGATCTGAGAGCCTCCTTCCCCTTACTATGTTGCTGGAAGGATTTCTGCTGTTAAGGATGTAGCTGCATGAAAGAGAAAGAGCTTAGAATTGGACTACTCCTTTTTTTTTATTACAGAAAATGTGTTTAACTTGTTACTGCATCTTCTTTTCTATCACTTTGCTTAGCCTCTCTCAGAGTTTCCTTATAATCTTTAACGATACCTGTATTAATTATTTACTTTAGAAGTTTTAAAACAGGCACCTTTGTGCTTTCTCTCATGCTCCCATCTCATCTAGGGATATCTTCTGGGTAACACTTGCAAATTCAGCTTGTTATCATTCCTTTATTCCTCCAAAGACTTATTTCTTTTACTGTGAAACATACACATTTTTGAAAATTGTTGGACAGCCTGTATTTTAGAACTCCACTGGTTTGGTTGACAAACATTGTTTCATTAGTGACGAAGTTTTAATGCAACAAACTGCCCATATCCACCCATGTCTCTTTTTTTTAAAAAAAAAAGATTTTGATGATGTTTTCTTCAGGAATTTTTTTAGATTAATATTTTTCTATAGTGCCTTTCCCTGTATGATATCATGATAATCTGTTATTCTGTGTAATAATAATGAATTAGAAAAACACAATGATAGGCAGCTGATTTTTATAATGTAAGCAACATGATTGACTAATCCTGCTCTGTATATATGCTTTTTAGATGCAGGAATAATAAAAATAATAGGTGGATTTTATATATAGTTCCAAGATTAATCCTTATCCCAACACCTAAATACAAGTCGATCAGATGAGGGTAGACATACAAGCAAAATGACCAAGGTGACCTTGGTCCACCTTAATTCCATTTCTCTTTCCTCACTTTATCTGGTCCCTCTTACAGCCTGTCCCCTAAAGCAGTGTCCTGCTCCCCCACCTTCTTTCTCTCTGTCTCCATTATGGATTTTGATTTGAACTGTAATATACAGAGACTCACTGTTATGAAGCAACTTGCCTACACACTTTACAACTTTTCTTGTTCATGAATTTGTATCATAAATTTACTGTTTTAATATCTCAAAGTCCAACAGCTTATTAACTGCTCAGACACTCAGAATGCACTTTTTCTGATCATGTGCCACTCATTCTAATGGCTTTGTTTTTTTGAAGGATCACTAAATCTTATAAGCAGAGGTTTAATTTCCTCCTTTGAAAGAAAAAGGAAAAAATGATGAAAGTACTTGATGTTGGCTGTATAGCAATGAGGCATTCATCTCTATTTCTGTCTATTGAGATGCTTTTCAGGTTAATAATTGGGAATTGATCATTGTAAAAAGCTATATTACAGTAAAAAAACCCTGACATATGCATTGCACTGATAGGATTTTAACATTGAAATCAATTTTTCATAATGTTATATGGGGAAGCATGAACTTTTCACTCTTAAAATGTGTTTTGAGAGTTTCAAGAATACTTAGTATTTCTAATTATTTCATGTAAATTTCAATTTCCCCACTTGCATTGTTTAGTTAATAAGTACTGGAATTTTAAATTCATATTCTCTCACATTTTTTCATTATTATGATGAGCATTTTATCTTCTTTGGGCACTTATATTTCCATAGGTAATAAGCATAGACAATTGTTCCAAATCTCCTAATTCTGAACTGTTTTCTGCAGTTTTTCTCTCTGTAAAATTAATTATAGCAGTTCACTAATAGAATAGTTGGTGAGCAACAGGTATGGAGCATAGTGGAGATGGGGAAATTCCAAATGTGGAGAATTACTTGAAGGAGGAGGAACCTGAAGAAAGACCTGAGCCACAGAGATTGAAAAAAAAAAATTTCTTGTAGTCCCAGATATAAAAGTGTTTCAGATTCAGTAGAACTGCATTACAAGATGGGCTTTTTGGTAAGGTCATCTCCATTGGAGGGAGCTTTTACCTTTGGAGTACTAGCGTCCATCTCCACCAGAACTTCATAGCAACTAGGAAAAACTTTAAGTCTTAATTTTCTCCAGCAATAAGCATGGTAGCAGACAGGCTAGGACCAGCCCTGGCAAAGCATTACACTAGAATTGGGCATACACATGGGGAGAAGTATAGGTCTACACCGTAGCTCTCAGTGGAGGCAGGGACATCCTCATCAGCAGAAATGTGTTAGAGCTGGCACTGCTCTCCATAGGATAGAACCGTTCTGGTCCCTGCATGGTTCCAAATTGACTCTTGCCACATATGGACCTCTGGGATCAGCACAGAGCAGCTGCTGCTCCTTGATTTGTGTGAACCAAAGCTGTGTTTCTATCTGAGTTTAGCTAGAAGTTTTGAAATGGGGAAGTAAATTCATTCCTCCCTAAAGCTGTGGAAAAAGAGGGTGACCCCTGATAAGAGTATTTTGAGGAGCAGGTTCTGAATCTAGCTGGGACAGGCTTTGCATTTTCAATCTCTCTTCTGTTTTTCTCGTATTTGTACGATTGGATTACAGCAGGGAATGGGAGTCAGCGGACTGATGCTCTCCCTTTCCACTTAAGCAGAGATGCTGGGCATATATGCTGGTGATACTCTGTACAAGATGCCAGTGCCCATATTTTGGCAGTGGGGGGCTACTGGAGTGACTTCTGTGAGGAGCAGCTGGGGCTGCCCCATGCCGGACACAGCTGGTTCCAGCCAACTCCAATGGACCCACCATAAGGCATGGCTGAGCCCCTCAGACAAGATGGTGGCACCTTGGGAAAAACGTATTTTAAAAGGGCAAAACACTGCACAGACAGTGAGCAGGGAGGGAAAAATGTGACAGAAACAACCCTACAGACATCACGGGGAGAGAAGAAGGAGGGGGAGGACGTGCTCCAGGCACCGGAGCAGAGATTCCCCTGCAGCCCTGGATGAGACCACGATGGAGCAGGTGTGAGGAGGAAGAGGTGGCAGAGAGGAGATGTTACAGAATGACCCCGATCCCTGTTCCCCATCCCCCTGCACTGCTGATGGGAGAGGAGGTAGAGAAGCTGGTAATGAAGGAGTGATGTGGAGCCTGGGAAAAAGGTGGTTTTGGGTCCAGGGCAGTTGTTTTTAGTTTTGTTTCTGTTTCTCACCATCCTACTCTATTTTAATTACCAATAAATTAAGTTGAGTCAAGTCTGTTTTGTCTGTAACAGCAGTTGGTGAGTGATTTCCCTGTCCTCATCTCAGCCCATGAGTTTTTTCATCCTATTTTCTCCCGTATCCTGCAGGAGAGAGGAGGGAGATGAGTGAGCCCCTGGGTGGGAGTTTGGCTTAGCTACAGCTAACCCACCCTACCAGCCCCACAGAATTATATATGGTGTCTGGTTCTGTCACTGATTTGACTGTCCATAACTTTTTCCTCTGAGTGAAAAGGGGGCAATGATACTTCTCTTGCAGTAGTACCCCAGGCATTAAGTAGCTATTGTCTATAAAATGGTGCCTCCTTGTTACTCTTTGTAATTATGCAGTGAGTAAACAGGATATAGTGAGTGCAATAGATAGTGAGTTTAATGTATTTTGTTAAACAGTAAGCAATATCACAAATAGAGACTTCAGGCAGAAGTAAAAATATGCTGGGATGTGCCTCTTGGTTAATGTCTTTTATTTGAATATTGACAAAATTATTAGGCACTTACGATTATGTTATTAATAAGAACTAATGTTCAATATTGATATTACTTAATGATGCCATTACAATTCTGACCATCCCATTTCCTTTTTAATGATCATCTCAGCCGTTATTTCCATGGCATTTTAAGGCACTCACAAGATTAACTGTATTTAGGTGCAATTTCTGTTTGTTCTGGGTAGTAGCGGCCTATTGACTTTTTGAGATGATGACATGAGATCGATGGGGATTTTGAGAAGATGAGTAAAGTATGTCCACAAACACCGATGTCTTGAGGAATGTAAATGTCTTCACCTTTCCTAGATTGCTTTATGCAGTCAGAATTAGACAGAAGCAGTTACCGGTCCGTGTTCTTTTATTAGCCTCTGTGAAACAAAGCAGGGAAACTCAGTCTACATTGATCACAGTACTAACCCACCACTTGATTAGTATCAGCTTAACCTTTTTTATTGACACTTTCTGAAAAAAAAAAGAGCAAGGATGGGTTAATAATGGAGACAGAAGCTGCTCTAGTCCTTTATATTCATGTAATTGAAAAAGGCATAGGCAGATGAGAGCTGCTATGCCAGAGCAACATATTTCCTCTTCCAGTCTGTATTTCTGGTCTTAGTATACACAGTGTGTCCTGTTCTGATGGGGGGTCTTGGTTCTGGCTCATGTGCTCTCTGCAGTTAGTGCAGCAAGGAAATAAGCCTCAAAGGTTTAATGGAAGGTTTTCATGTTCTGGTGGAGATGGATCCTTCTCCCTAAGGCAAAAGCCACTCTTGCGTAGAGGTGATTTCTTCTGTAGTCACTAATATGTAGGATATACTACATGACCCAATACATCTGCACAGTTGATAGATTTCTTTTTTCTTTCCTTCTTTTTTACTCTGAAGCTTGCTCGACCGTAAAATTCCCTCAAGTTAGAGTTCTTCTGAAAAAAACGATATTAAAAATGTAAAAACTTTAAATGGTGTATTTTCAAATTTACTTTTCTAAAAACATATTTTTCTGAAATCATCTATCTCAAGATATCACGGTATGAAAAAATAAGTTGGAATATTTTCTCATGTATGATGAGTTCTGCCTTTTTCTCATTTAAGTAACAAATACTTGGTTTTTTCATTTACTGACTGTTGAAATTAAGTGCTTTGCAAGTTTGCAGAGGATATTACATGTAGCTTTATGGTTCTGCAAGTGATGCTGTGGTTTATGTGTCTCCTGTAAACTTCTGTTCAACAACCACGAGTCTTTTTCTCTCAAGAGACGGTGGGTTATTCAGCAGCTCTGCTTACATTTTGAAATTTGTTAACTGCATGGACCCAAAGAAATCTGTAAAGGGAGCTGAGAAGCAAGCTGACAAGAAATCCTGGTAGCTTTTTGAAGTTCTGTCAGCTAGTTAGCCAAGGTCTGATGAATATGGCAATCTAGGTATGTGATTATGTCTGAAAAGTTTTTATTATTTTACTGGAAATTACTGACTAGAGTGATTTATTTTAACTAAATAACTTTTCTGTTCTCCAGAAAGCCTATGGAAAAAAAAGGAAGACTGAGCTTTCAGATCTGTTGGTCAAATGCTTCTCATCATTTGGTATATTTACATAACCACATTATTTGTAGATCAAGAATTTATTTACTTCTAAAAGTAAGTTTTTTGCACATTAAAAATGCCCGTATCTTTCAGTAGGCCTATTCACATCATAAGTTACTTATGTGAACTTTTTATAGAACTGAGGCCTTGTGATCTCATCTGTATCCATATGCAGAACAGTCACATGCTGCATTAACTCTGTTTCACAAAGCAGCAGCTGTCCTTGTCATCAATTGAACTGTACAGTTTTAGTGTGCTGTAGAAGTATGTGCCTTGATAATACCAGCAGCAGTAACAAAAGTGTCATTAGGAGTGTCTGTCTTTGAATCCTGCCTTCATATTTCTGTGCAAATACCTGAGAATTCCTTCATTTACTATCTGAGATTTAAACCAAAGTGCAATAAATGACTAAGAGTATGTTGTTTCCTCTGTGATACCCTTTTTTTTCACTATCTGTCTTTAGTTTCTTCAAAGTTCTGGGCAAAGAATAGAAAAATATTCCTTTGCTTTGGATTCTTTCTGTCTTTCCAACATCCCTTGCACCCTGTACCTTAACAAGCAGAACTGTGTACTCCTTCAGTGCGAAGAAATATTGCCTGCTAGCCATGGCTGTTATGAAGGTTTCTGACTCTCGCTACAGGAAAGTGATATTGCTGACAGAATGTAGCCTACAAATTTGAGAGTCCTCCCGGGATCAAGCTGTCCAATATTTCTATCTTTACACAAGATGAGTTACATTTGAAGAGCAGCCATGTTTCCCTGTAATCATGTAAATTAGTCAGCTGCTCCAGTACATAGCTGTGGTTTTGGGTATGTAAAACGGAGAGTTATTAAAGCTAAAGAAATTATGGACACCAGATACAGAAATGGATTTGAGCTTATTGATGTGGGGTTTGTTAAGTTTGAGAAGTACCAGTGTAGGAAAGGTGCTCCCTTTTTGTCAGAAGTAGAGGGTACGTCTGAGGAGGACATGTTATTGTGTAGCCTGTAAAAGCAGCACAGCGAAGGCACTCAAAAGGCAAAAGCCAAGGATGGGGAATAGCGTGGTGCTGAAAATACAGTGGTCGAAGGTAGGGAGACAGCGCAAAAAGAAAATGCAGGATCAGCCCGTGGCTCACCCCTGTCACAGTTTCATGTCTAAGGATTCTCCAGAAAGGCTGAAAGGATTCCTAGCATCCATGCATTTATTCAGCATCACCTGCTTGCACAATTTAGCCCTCCCTACTCTGCTCCATTCCCCCAGCCACAGCCCTACCTGTGGGGCATTTTCCAGGATGTGCCTCACAGCGTGAGAACCATCAGGTAGGTGGGATGAGAGGTGCTGGAGCATACTCCAAGGGGAAAAAAAACAGGGAAACAGGGAGCATGTAGAGCTCCCATATCTACTATAAAGGAGCTGCTTATTTAAATCTGTGAAGGTATATTAGCAAGTTACTTGCCCTCATCTTGTTCTGAGCTAGCTTGGGCATCTCCCTGTGCGGCTGCACTGTATTATCTGGGCACGGTCTGTCTAATCCCTCAGCCGAGCACAGGGAGAGTCTCAGTGTGCTGCCTACCCCCCGTGCAATAGCCATGATTAACCCAATCCTGGTATTATCAAGCGGTTCTTCCTTCTTATGTTAGCTGAGTGAAACGGAAGAGAAGCACCAGCAAATTGTTTGAATTTGTATAGCTCGGTTCTAGACATAAAATATATTTGTCATATCTGTTAACAACAGGGTTCAAACCTATCTGATATTTGGCTAGTCCAGTATTTGGCATGTGGATAAAAAAGCAAAGGCTTTCCTTTTTAGGAAACATTAAATTTTGTCTGAAGCAAAGTTGTCCCCTTAATCACCTGTAATTATGTACCTAGCATATAATTCGAACAATAGTAAGCTGAGATCTGAGAGCTTTGTAAAGGCTATTTGTAAAGAAAAATACTTACAAACATTGTGGTTTAAAAAATGTGAATATGTTTTTTAAAAAATATATACACTTCTAGTCTTAATGCCATTAAGGTTTGCCATGTAAGAATAAATATCCAGTTGCAATGTGTCAAGCACGTCAATGAGGATTGTCATGCATATGAAAAAACTCCGTTGTTCTGCTGGTTCTGAAGTAAATGACAAAAATCACAATGTAATTTGCATAACTTGGAGATTAGAAATGTATCCCTTTATCCTTATTAATATATTTCCCTTTCTTAATTATAAAGATTTGAATCTTATTTTAAAATAATTTCCTACAAAATATTCTTGGGGATAGAAGCTGCATGTTCATTCTGGATGGATTATTTGCCTAACCTTAAAAAAGAGCTAAATGACTTCTACTTGATAATAGTTAATTTAAAAAAAAAAAAGAATTTAGGGCATCTGGCAAAAAAATTGACACCAACATGGGAAAAGGGTTCTCACTATAAGTTTAGCCTTTTTATCTGTCACAGAGCTTTACCCACAAAAGTTACATTTCTGTTTATGTCAGTTACAATTTCCTGTATATAAAAAAATACACAATATATCATTTCAGATAAACTTTTGCCTATGTTTGTAAAACTTTTAACTTAACTCAATGTCAGTTCTCCTGTATGTCAGTCTGTAACATGAGGATCTTGACTGATTCAGAGTCACAGAATTGTTTGGGCAGGAAGGGACCACTGCAGATCATCTAGTCCAACCCCCAGCTGAGGGCAGGGGCAGCTACAGCAGGTTGCCCAAGTTCGTGTCCAGTCACAGTGTAAACATCTCCACAAATGGAGACTTCATAACATCTCTGGGCCACCTGTGCCAGTGTTTGATCACCTTCACAGTAAAAAAAAAAAAAGTGTTGTCTTGTATTCAGATGGAATTTAATGTATTTTACCTTGTGCCCATTGCCTCTTGTCCTTGTCACTACTGAGAAGAATCTGTCTTTCTCTCTCCTTCATTCCCTCCCATCAAGTATTTATAGACATTGATAAGATCCCTCTGATGCTTCTGTTCTCTGTACAGTTCCACCTCTCCCAGCATCTCCTCATATGACAGATGCTTCTGTCCCTTAATCATATTTGTGACCTTTTGCTGGACTCACTGCAGCAAATCCTTATCTTGCACTGGGGATCCCAGAACTGGACTCAGTTCTCCAGATGTGGCCTCACCAGTGTTGAGTAGCAGGTACAGCAGATTTATCTGATGAATTCCAAGAGGTTGCAGATATAAGTGAGGACGGCACCTTTGATTTAGGAGTAAATCTAATTAGTGCTTTGAGAGAAGAAAGTTACTGCTTTTAAGGAGTGGAAGCAGGACACATCGAAACACTGGTGGAACAAAATAGGATGAACATGACCATACAAGTGAAGGAAATTAGTGGCAAACAAAGCTTCCGTGGAGAGCTCCTTGCTCCCAGGAAGCCCTATCTTCCACACAAAGACATTTTATCAGTCTAGATGATCAATAACAACAGAACGTGTGGTGTGTCACAGCATGTATCACCAGGTAAGCGCTGACACGGTGTAGAAGGTGATAGTCTGTTCTTTCAATAGGACCATTTTTGCTCCATTCTCCACACAGAACTCTGTGAACATTGAACTCTATTTTTTCCCTTGATAACATTAAAAAAAAACCCGGGTGTTCTTTATAATTTTGAGCTCAGTAGTTTCCATCAGGATAACTGCATGACTTAAGCCATGATGGTGTCTCTGAATTCCAGCAAAGCAGAAAACTAGGGTAGGGAGAGTTCATTGCAGATGTAGAGTGCTGTAGTAGATGGAAAGTAGTTATAAGAAAACTAACCAAATATTAAATGCAGGCTAGAAATAAAAGTGAGTAACTACTAAATTTGTAATTCTTAGGAAAAAAAAACCCAGAAGTTTTGCAAGCAGCAGTTGTATTCAAAGTGCCCAAGGTACAGTACTACTATTGGAAATGTCTCACTTAGGCAAGCTTCACTGCTTTTAAAAGGCAGAAAAAGTCAGTGAACATGTGGTTAAGATCTGTTATCAGTATAACGCTGACACCACTTTTGTCCCCTCATTCAGTTATCTGGGGATTCCATCTTCTTAGCAGCATCTCTTTATCTTTGGTCTCCATAGATTGTTCCATCTTCCGGTGACAAAAAATACCTGGCTTCAAATGCCACCATTCAATGATAAGAACTAAGTGTGGCTGCCATCTATATATCATCTGAATGTCAATGTGGCTGACAGTTAGAAATTGGAATATCAGAAATAACTACGGGAATTGGGTGATTAGTAGTAATATAATTTAATTTGTTTTATGATCTTATCTTACCAGGATTTACAGAGGCAGCTCTATGCTGATGATTAAATGGATCTCTGCATGTTTGTAGAAGTATTTACTTTATATTTACAGATAGTGTTTACTTAGTATGGACATTGGAGTTGTGTTTCTGATAAGTCTTTACATTTTTCTTTAAAATAATCCTTCCTTCACAAAGGAATGTAATCATGATCTAGTGGCGTCTGCACAATCAAATTTTAATCTAGTTAGTTTTGTTTATTCAGCTATTATAGTGTATCAAAATGAGATCGTAACTAGATCAATTATTATGAAGGAAGGAAGGGGGTCTAGCCTTTCAAAACTGATATTGCATCTATTCTGCTTGTTGTTCAGACTTCTTACTAGCTTTGGCATCTGCCTGGAGTTGACAAGCACAAATACAAATCGAATGACATAAGAAATAATATTGCTGTTTGAGGGAGATATGGAAAACAGAGTAGCTGTAATTAATTGCTAAAGAACAACAATAACAATTTGTAATCTTTTATCCCTGAGGGATGGGGGTGTAAAATGCTCCTCCTCCTGCAATTATTTTCATCAGCAGTTTGAAATTATTAGGGATTACTGCATAGCACTGATTCAGAATGAGCTGATGTGGTGGCACATGTTGTGTTAGCTGTCCTCCTCTTTCCTAGCTGTGCCTCATGCTGCCAGGCGCTTGCTAGCCGTGCTTGCCTGGTGCTGCCAAGGCTAGCTGCTAGCATCCTGTACTTACCACTTTTTCCTCACCAGCTGCTCTCAGTGAACCCTACCTTGTTCTGTGAGCTGCTGCCTCCTCTCTCCATCCCTCCTCATCCCTTCCACTATTGTCTTCAGCTCTGCCTAGCACCACTGTCCAGTCCTGCCTGCCTTTCTTGCTGCCATGCCCTCAGCAAGCCCCCAAAGCCCCTTTATCTACCTAAGAAATTATTTATTTCCTTGGAACAATGCTTTCCATGGCAACTTGTGTTCGCTGCAATGAGACTTGAACATACATCAGGAGGCAAAACATTTATGTGAAATAAAGTGTAAAGTGTTTGGGAGGCAGTTGGATGCACTGATGCCAGAAGCCACATAATTATACCGGCACATAAGGCAAAATGAAATGAATATAAAAAATGGACAATGGCCAACAGTATGAATGCTGGGTGTTTTGCGTCCAGACTCTGACTTTCACAATTTTTCTTCAGTAAGGTCATTGGATAAATTTACCCTGTATTTGCATTCCTAGAGATGATGAGGGGGTTTGTTGACTGCTCCTGCTTTTCCAAGGCAAGACAATTTCCTTCTAGTCTTTTAGGAAAGCAGATACCCAGTTAATGGTATCTGCCAAGTCTTAAAATTTTACATTATTGGCAAAATGCTGGATGGCTTAAGATATGAAACACTCCTATTTGAACTCTTTTCCTCTGCTGGATTCTGTCACTCCTCACTACATCACTATTTTGTGTGATATGTAACAGCATTTCTTTTCCTGACAAGGCAAAAGAAATAAAAAATGGAGAAAAAACAGCAAATATGTCACATCCTAGAGGCAAAGCTGAAGGAAACCTTTCAGAAACAAGTTGGTTGCATTTGATTATTCTAGGTCCTTCAAGATAACATCCATCATATTGTTATGTTCTGAGGTTATCAATGTCTATTTGTTGAGTGCACATGAAAAGGGAAATTTTGGATTTAGCGTCAAAGGACAGCGGTTTAAGAACATCCTGATCAATGCACTGAGGTTGTTTGATGCAAGTCCAGAAAAAAACATCAGCTGTACAATTGATGGAGCCCATACAGTGACTGGTGAGACAAATTGTTCTGCTGGCAAACGAGAAGTTTGGGTCAGAAAGGTCTACACCAGACATTTTTTCTTATGATATTTCATTTTCAGCTTTACCAGACACTTGACAAGTTAAATTCCCTTTGTGCTGTTATAAAATAGTGAGTTCAAAATGAAGATCTGGAATTACAGGCAGATCTAGGCAATTATGTAAAGTATTAAAAACTTGCAGTTTCATAGCCTGTTGTAACATATTGAGGTCAAATGGCTTTTAGGAAGACAAACGGTTATCCCTGTAATGCATGCAAGAGAAAGCACTGCATACTGGCCATGGGTTGGTGTTACAATTTCCAGTTCTAGATGACATCTATAAAATACTTCTTACTGTTATGTATTGTTTGGGAGAATTCCAGTTGGAAAACATTGAAGTCAGCTGAAAGCAGTTACAACATAATTGCAAATAGAATTTGTACTTTGTGGTAAATATTTTTTGTGTGCTCTCTGGCTGCCATCTCTCCTGTCTGTGGTTATCAGATACAAATTATGGGAGGACAGAGAGCTCTTCTCCTACATCACAGGAAGACTACATGGGTCTTCCTGTCTCTTTGTATCTGTGGGTGAAAATTTATTTGCTTTCTGAGTTGTGTTTTGTTACCTTTCCTTTGCCACAGGGGAAACAGAGAGAAAACAGAGAAAAGACTGCAGCTGATTGGTGCTCCTCCAAATGGGATCTTCTACACTGTTAGTGTTTCAGCAAGGTAAATTGGTTCCTGCTGATCTCCAGTCTCTTACTGTTTGCTTAATTATCATGATCTTTGACACCTGACTCCACTAGATGTAGGCATCAAGTTTAGATTTCCTTTCTACACAATCAGGGACCTTCATACATTTCTAAGCATATCTCAATTGGCTCTTATGTTATTTTTTTCCCCTCTGGCTTTGCTATTTGCAGTATCCATTTTGGTACTTCCCTCTCAGCCTAACTTCATGCCAAATCCCAGGTTGTTCACAGCATACATAATAATACTTTTTTGAAATAAGTCAGAAGACTATGATGACCTTCTCCTCCTCCTGCTCAGTTTCGTCATGGGTCATACCCCAAATTAGCAGATATCTCATGCCTAGACACAACAGCGGGTAGAGAAATATCTTATTCATTAACTTAAGCTAAGAAAAGTGACATGAAAGATTTTTTTATGCCACTTGCTTTTGTCCATTAATTTTTCGTTCTTCATCTTTGTTGTAGAGATACATCCTGGCCCCTGTTCGATGCCTGTTGCATGTCAAGGTCGCCTTTGACCATCCAAATGGCAGAGCTACCCAGAGCTCTTCCCTGTGTGGCTGCCTCCACACTGACACAGCAGTGAGAGATGTGGCAGCTCTGGCCTTGGGAAGAGTGCCCCTGGCTCTTAGCTCCTTGCCATTTGGAACTAGTTTAGAATTAGCTTGCACTGAACAGTGGAGCTACCCTCCTTTCCCTTCTAGGTCCCTAGGTGAAAATTGCCTAGTCAGACAATGGACTTACTGAACTCAGGTGCTTCCTGCTCTTTATCCTGTGCATGGTCCAAACAATCATGAATTGTGGATGGATGAGCTGTTTCTTTTTGTATTTATGCCATTTCTGCAGTAGAGTTTAGGTAATGGGTTGTACAGTGACAAGGTTTATGAGGAGCAGGGAAATGTGACATTACTATGGACCTGTTACCAGAATTAACTTCATTTTAAGCTGAGAGGGCTTTAAACAACATTCATCTGCTGGAAATCAGAAAGTGGAAGAGGGAGTAATATTCCCATGTTAGCTGCACATAAAACAGCATCAAAAATATATTCCTCTTCAACAGGGCCTATTGTGAAAGGATGAGGGGTAATGGATTTGAAATAGAAGGAGGTAGGTTCTGACTGGATAGAAGGAAAAAAAATTTTTACAACGAGGATGGTGGAACACTGGAACAAGTTGCCCAGAGAGATGGTAGATGCCTCATCCCTGGAAAGGCTGGACAGGGCTCTGAGCAACCTGGTCTAGTTGGAGATGTCCCTGCTCCTTGTAGTGAGGTTGGACTAGATGACCTTTAAAGGTCCCTTCCAACCCAGGCTATTCTATGATTCTATGATAGTGGTGTTGCATCTGCTTAAATAAATCCACTTTCAGTAAGACAACCAAGCAATTAGAAATATAGGGATTGTTTGGTATTTTTGTGGGTTGTGGTTTTTTTCCTTAACAGTGTATAATGGAAATGCAACCACAGATAGTATCTTTAATTGCAAATTTGAACTGTACAATGTAGTGTCTGCTAGTCCTAACATGAGTTCCTTCAGACTGCCATTCCCAGAATGGCAGTCTACTACCCTGCTGCCACCAGATCAATAGCTATATTTCAATATTGAGTGTTTTTCTTATAAACAACAGTGAGATTTAATGAATACAACACCACAGTTGCTTCCATGGTGCTTATAGGCTGCACCTAGAAATCACAGATTTTTCTAGAGAGTATATTTTCAGATGCCATCTTTAATTTCTTATATTAAAACTAAGCTCAATCACTATTCAGTGGTTTTCTGAAGTATTTACATACAGATTAGTGAAGTATTTTTTTTTCTAGAGTATTGAAAGCTCTCCAAGCCTAATTGGAATCATAAACTTAACCACAGTATCCTGTATGACATGAATATGATTTTTGCTTATGAAATGGCCTTGGAGGTTTACTTTCAAAACAAATTGAGTGTATTTCCTCTGCCTCATACATTTAGCTCTGACGACTTGGGGAATGATTTGGCAACCGAGTGTTTTGAATGAGCTGTGGTGAGTGTATCCTGAGAATTGTTTTTTTCCACATCAGCACCTTTTTAAGGAAGATGAACTATCTCAGTGAGTTTTACCAAAAATTACATTTTAAAATAATGAACTAATTAGTTTAGATATGTATTACTTTATTATGTAAAAGGAAACCTTTCCCAGAGTGATAGCTTACCTACATAAAGTGCCCTTTCCTTTTATATTAAAATGGAAAGATGGACCTGTTATAGAACACTTGGACCACTACTATTAATTATCTGATTTGAAGATCACCTCTGGCTGTTAAAAAGATTTATATTAATCTGTATTTGATAGATTCAGAAGGATTAAAGGAATGAAGGAGAGCAAATAAAAAGAGAACATCTTCCTGGCTTCATTGTTAGATGACCTTGTGCCATGTTATGTTTAAATTGCTTACTTCCTATAACTCTATAAAATTCTGTGTTTTCATTTTCTGGATTAGATTGAAGTGTCAACTGTTTTTGATGAATTACACTAGTAATATATGTTCATGTTCTTCTTTGCTCCCTTCTTTTTTATTTATATATGTCTGGTATAATTTAGCTCACCTAAAAAAGCTTTCATTAAAAAGGAGGTTTCTTAATTACAGTTTTAGCCAAGTTGTTTTTTTTTTTTTTTTCAAATGCCTTTACCTTTGTTCTGAAGAAATAAAATATATGTTCAGATGTTTTAAAAAAAAATGAAATGAAAAGTTTATGCCAAATGTCCTGTTTTTCCATGTCCAGAAACAGCATACTTTGTATAAAACCAGGAAGTTATGCAAATAAAATGGACAAATATTACAATTAGTGATTTAAGCCTTTATCTTTTAACTTGATTTGTGTGAAATACTATGAAAATCATAAGATTTCCTTGCAAGAGAAAGGATTTTGCAGATAGCCTTACCTTCGGGATTGGGGTCTTATTTATTTATTGCTGAAAGGTGCAGAGGGGAGCAGAAGGCTTTAAGTGCTTTACTCTATTATTGAAGATTCTCACTGACGCAGAACTTGAAAGAACAGCAAATAAAATCAAGACACATTTAAATACAGTATGTGTGCGACTGACTGGAATTATAAAGGACTGTACGTACGTACATCATTTTATAGCCTCACATCAGAAGGGATAGAGAGATCTTTAGTCAACTGTATTTTGTGCTGATTAAGTGAGATCAATAGATTTAAGTTATTCTATTAAATCTATATTTTTTTCAAGTTAAAGTAGTATAAAGAACAACAGCTTCTCTGTACATTAGATAGCCCTGATGTATTAAACTGCAATGAATATGTTCTATGTGTAAGCAAATGAACAAAGTCATTTAGTATAACCACCAATAAAGTACAAATTGGGATTTCTTCTTAACATTGCAATTCAAAATGACAAGATTTGGGATTTTTTTTCAGTTTTTATTTTGTGTTAAAGAAAACTCCAATCTGAGACAAACACTTATTTTCCTGAAAGAACAGGGTGAACTTGGAGATGTCTGAGCCCATGAATTCTGTTGTTGCAACTTTGACCAGAGTGACAAACTCTAAACAAAGCTAATAAAATACATACACATCTTTTAGACATATTTTACATATTTCTTCATTTCAGATGCTGTCATGAGGGAATTAACTGCACTGTACTATACAGGAGAGGTAGTACATTATTATATCTGGTATATATGGTTCTCGTCTCTTTTCTACTAGCTCTGTTCCACCCAGGACTGCATGCATATTCTACATTGAGAATGAAAACCACCCTAAGTTATAAAGGGTTAAGCATCAGAAGTTTTTTATCAGTGCTTACTGAATCTCATGCATATCAAAGGCTTGTTGCATCTTTGTTTGTTAAACCAATCCATGATTTCTCTTGCAGCTTTAAGCAGCATCTCTGACTATTATTTTTCTGTATCCCACAGTGTGCTGCACCATCTCAAACAGAACTGGAGCTTCAGTTGTACTTTCATTATGAATGGTGATAAGCAAGTACCTGCCCTCCTATCTGTTGTTCCAAATGCAGCATTTGATTGAGTGGAACAGCTTCTCAAATCATACGACCTTGCTCCTATTGCCACCTGTCATTTCATGTTGTTGTTGCTATGGCTTTGGGTATGTTGTATTTTGCTTTGCAAAACAGTACAGAATCTTGAATGAAAAAACTCAGAGAAAATCTGCTCAGAAAAATGAGATATCTAAAGAGAAGTCATTCAAGTAACAACTATCCTACACAGTTTATTACTGTGGTTCAAATACAGGAGTAAATTAGGAGATGTAGCCTTCTGCTCTTAGCCAGATTTTGTATTATTGACTTCACTTGTTAATACAGGGGTAGTGTGATTTTGCTGGTTATTTGTCTATTGTTTTGCTGCTTCTTCCAACTTTGTTTGTTTGTTTGTTTTATATTGCAACTCTAGTTCTGGGGCAGACATATGTTGCCTTGCAAAAACCATGTTTACATAGGAAGGGCTGGCTCTAGGAACAGCGCTTTAGGCAGCTCAAAAGCCAATTACTGTGTTCCTGGGAAGTGAGTTAACAAAGTCCTAAAAGACTCTGCCAAGCAGATGTGAAAGACTGTAGATCCTAATACTGTAAGCTATAATACTGCCAAGAAATTACAAGTCCTTGACCTGAACCATCCTGCCTTGCCTTATTTTGGTAGTGTGAGCTTAGACTGATAGCTAGGCGAGTGGAGAAGGGAAGACACCAAAGACCAGTTTGAGGAGAAAGATCTCCATAGATTTTCCTCGGTTGTTAGTGGAAAGACCGAAAGAGAAGCATCTTTAGAAGGAAATTCTTCACAAGGGCCAAGTCTCAAGTAGTAGCGAGGAACACTCCTTGGCATAGCAGCTTAATTGTATGTGTTTATCATTTTCCAGGATGCTTCTTGGAATGTTTTTGGCCCAGGCCAACTAACTGTTTCTCAAAAAATTCTCAGGCACAGTTCAGAAGCTACAGGACCATTTTCAATGGAGAATTTGCATGCTGCTGTCCTAGTTTTGAGAGCTGAAGAGTTGAACCACATGGAGGTAGGCCCTTCTGCACTAGGTATCAGTGTAAAAAAATGTTTCCAGGATAAATTATGTGTTTGCATAGATGTAGCCTAGGTTGCCTCCTGGACAAAATAAAAGGTTTCTGAAAGCTGAAGTGTTGAATCACTTAAGTAATGCTGCTTAGCTATGGTGATGGCAGCACAGGGCAAGAATAAGCCCCTAGAATCATCTTCATCCCAGTATTTCTGTGAAGTTGTTTCAGGGCTTGTGAGTAGAAGCCAACAATGTGAATTTTGGGAATGATGAAGGCTGTGAGTTGATAGGACATATCCACCAATGGAAGTAAGGCAGTAAACTGTTGGCCATAGTAAAGAAAGAACCTAGTGGAGATATACTTTTACTGGCCCAAATGTAATCACTTGAGATCCAAAAGAAACCAAGCACAATTGCATGCAAAGTAGGTTTCCCATCTCACTGGCAATTGTAATGCCTGAACTGCTCTGAAAGCGCAAATGTATCCTGTCTAGAACTGTAAAAACCTCTTCAGACTCAGTGATTCCTACATTTTCAAATTTCCAGTTTGTGCAAAATGGACGTGGAATGTCAGTAGAAGATGCAACTGCCTGAACATCTTGCAGTGTCTGCTAAGGATGATATGTAGTTCCTTCTGAGGATGATATGTAATTACTTTTCATTCACCTGGGTCACTCTGGGAAAGGTGGAAAGATTTGGGAAAACTCTGTGAACTCTATCTGTCTTGATGTCAGCTGGGCTGTAGGATGGGTAAAGCAGGATTGTCTTTTTTTTTCTGGTGTGTTGTAAATGCAGAATACTTTGTCTAAAAATAGGTGTTCCCAATTGCTGTTCAGCAACAGTAAAATCAGCGATGAGGAATAGGGCTTGCACCAATTCATAGTATCATGCTGCCTCGGTTTCCCCCTGAAAACCTGCTGCTTTCTTTGCAGAGTTTTTCTTACATATGCTAGAGATGTACACTGATATTAGTCTATTTCTATCATCTTCTACTATCTTAATTTTATTATCTGCTTTCACTTTTAGTGTCTTTGCTTTCTTTTATCTCAAATTAATTGTGTACATGTTCTGTTCTCCCTCTGCACCTGAAATTTTACACTGCTTATGTATCATTTTTATTTATCTCTCAATATCTTTTTCAATTCTGTGTTCATTTGCTATGCTCTTTTTCTCCTCCTGTACATACTGTTGGGTAATATGCATCACCCTTGGATATGCAGTAATTGCTTTCTGAACAGTTTCCATTTCCTCCGTGTCCTTCTCTCCTCCCTCTCCTCCCATTAGACGCTTAACCCACTGGATCCTCTCCAGCACTTCCCCATTCTTCTGCATTCAAAGTCCTTGGGCATTCTTTATTCCTCTTGCAGGTTCAGTCTGCGGTAATGAATCCAACTGGATTATGGTCATTAGTGAGTTCTCCACCTCTGTCTCCGAACAGCTGCACTGTTGAAAGTCAGAACTTTCGTCTTTCTTGCCACCTTTTTAATACATTGAGGATATAGTACATGACTGCCACTTGATTTATTTCTCTCATTGTGTCCCTGCTCCTGTGTGTCTGGATAGCTGAAATCTCCTCTTATTAGTTTTGACATTTCGCTATATCTCATAATCTTCTTGTTCTTTCTGATCCTATTTTTTCTAGTTTATATCCAGCTTGTACTACCACCTCGCTCCCCAGATTGTCTCGAATTTTGAGCCATGATGATCCTTTCAAACAACTGCAAAAACTCTTGGCTTCTTCAAAGTTTCAGCCTGTCAGAAAGAAAGAGTTTTGAACTAAGCTATTATGACCTGAACGGTGTCTGGCTTAGCAGAGTACATTCCCCCCACCCGTGGCTCCCTCCCGCAGCGTTCTCAGTGCTCTGGCCCCAGATCAAGCAATTAAGTACATGCTTAAGTTCAATCATGTGAAGAGCACCGTTAACTCAACAGGACTACTTACATGCTCAGAGTTGGCACAGGATTAAACGCTTTGCTAAATCAAAATATTGGAGCTGTGATTTTAATGCAGCTTGGTTAATGAAGACTATACATCCCCGTGATTTGAAAGGTGCGCAGTAACTCATTCTGGTAGACAATCAAGTGTGAAGGCAGGGAATTCAATCTCACATCTAGGACTTAATAGCATGTGTGTCTGCATGCATTTGCATACACACAGACAATTGTAGGGAGGACAGCACAGTACTTGAGAATATCAAGCAGATTGTAAAAGCAAGTGTAACGAATCTAGCCCTTATTCATGGCCTGTAGATGCAATAAGAAATTCCCATTGACTTTAGCACGCATAGTTTGGGGAATAAGACAAATACTGCCACAGCATTTATCAAACAGCTCCATACCATGGACACATTTCTCACTGCAGTTTAACTTTACCATCTCTTTTACCTGATGTACAAACTTTACAGAGAGCAGTAGGTTCAGTTAGCGTCCTTCTTCTGGATTGCATTAATGCCTGAAAAAATATTTAGTGAAGCATGTATAAATAATCTGATTTTCCTACCCTTTATCCTATCTTCTACTCAGAGTCTTTAAACATTAGAGCGGTAATCCTACTGAGCATTTAAATAATTATGTATCACCTCCTTCCATCATAGATGACTTAGCAAATAGTGGATTTGCCTATTGTATTTCAGTTGTAGGGTGAACATTTTCAAAATTAATATCCATATGAGACAAGGATATTTATTCTGATCTGTGTCTTGTAGTTTTCAATAATGTTTAAAGAAAATTAAATCACCTCTGAAAACTGAATTCTCATGGTGAAATTACATATTGTCATAGCTATGATGTGTCACATTCATTTTGTTACAAATGAATATATCAGCTTAGATTTATTTTAGCATGGCTTATGCTTTCTAAATTCAGGTTTTAAAGGTTCACTCTGAATAGTATTTCAGCAAAATGCATCTGGAGAGACAGTTGGATCTCATTTATAAGCATCTCTCACTTTCTGCCTTATGCCATAATAAATGTTCTTGACTGTAAGATCTTAGATGAGATCAGTTGTACTTCCTGCTTATCCCTTTCTCTACTGGCAAGTCTGAAAAAAAGACAATTTCTTTTTCACAGCCTTTAAAAAGGGACGACTCACTTGACTAATTTTTTAAAGAAGATAATTTAATATTTTTTGAATTACTGCTTGAATTCCATCTGTAGGATGGCATTTATTGTAACAGGCAAAATAAAGGAACTGCTCACATCACTGCCAGGGACTATTTGCCATATCAAATAAATTTGTCTCCAAAGTTTTATTTCTTAATATGTTACAGTCTTTAATGATTATCTTTGTCAAGTGATTATAAAAACTGAATTCCTAAAATGCATTAAGAGCTCTAGATCAAGTATCCTTTTATTATCTTTGCAAACAATCCTGGCTTGGGGAAAAAAAATTTAAATCTTTGTGTTTAGGTTAAATAGCTTAAAATATTATGCTATTCTTTTTAAAGTGAAGTAATTTACACCTTGTGGCATAGTGAATAAGAAAATTCAGATGCAGACATTTAATGTTTGCCGGCCTTAGTAAACTTGTAACGGAGGGAAGGAAACATCAGATCTTTTGGGAAGTACTGAAAGAGATTTCATGTCCATGGAGGTCAGTAAGAAGCTCACTGTCGTGGGTCTGGCAGAGATGGAGGTAACTTTCTTCATAGCAGCTCGTATGGCGCTGTGCTTTTCATCTGTGGCTAAAGCAGTGTTGATAACACACCAGTGTCTTGACTGTTGCTGAGCAGTGCTTCTGAAGCATCAAGGCTGTCTCTTGTCTCCTGTCTCTCACCTCCTCCCCACTCCCTCAAAAGCCAGTAGGCTGAGGATGTGCAATAGGTTGGGAGGGGAAACAGCTGGGACAACTGACCCCAATGGACCAAACTGACCAAAACAGAATAGAAAATAATGAAAAAAATGTATTTTTCTGTGATACTCGTGTAATCCCATGGAAACCCATGGCAGTGTTGTAACAAAATAAAATAATCTTTGAATGGAAAGTGGCATAAAGGGCAGACAGAGATTAAAAAATGTTTGCTTTGTTATTCAAATACCAATACACTGTGTATGTTCCTCAACTTCCAAGTTGCCTCTATGTAGTAAGACTTATCAATAAAGTGTGAAATGCTAATAAAGTGATAAAAATGAGATCCAGAAAGATGTTCCTCAATGACAGAAACTTGTCTATGCTTAGCATGTGATGCTATAATTGATAGATTATATTTTTTAAATTAGAAGTCATATATTAAGACATATATAAATTAAACAACGCATTTTCTAAAAGAAAACTGGAAGGGGGAAAAACTATTGTATGACCACAGGGTTTATTTTCACTGGCCACCAGTAGAGTTTGAATTCTCTTCAGTCTTTCTAGTGAATATCCAAATTCCTGTTTGCTGTGTTCATTCCAGGAGGACTCTGCCTGAGCAGGTGAAGCTCCAGTTTGCCATAAAAGAGAAAGGGATTTTGTCCAGCTCTGCCAAAGTGTTAGCTAAGGATTCACGTGCAGTGCCACTTTATGACTAATTGGAGGCTGATCATTGCCAGCTTTCTAAGGAAAAGTCTGAGGCCTTCCTACACAATAAGTTTCCCAAGATACACAGATATAACATAGCAATGTGAAGAGGCGTCAACTAAGTTTCTTTATTCTTAGGTCAAAGCACTTTCCCCCTGCTCATACATAAACAAGGAATATCTCTCTGGCAGATGAGTACCATAATGAAAAAATGTTTCACGAGATTTTTCCCTAATCAGATAAATCAGTATAGCAGAGATCTCTCTTGGCTGAAATGTCAGCTTTCTACAAAATCAGATCTATTCCATGTTTCTGATCATAATGTAAAATTAATTTGATCTCATATCAGAGACTGTAAATATGGAATGACTCCCATCTAATAGAACTATAGTCACAATTTTTAAGGAAGATTTATCAGAAATAAATGTCATAAAGGTAATGGTGGAGTTGTAATAACCTCCAGCAGGTGGTCTAGAGAAGGAACTGCAAGGCATGGAGGAAGCTAGTAAATTCCCATCCTCTTAAATAAGAAAAACCAGAAAGGAAACAGGGAATAGGTATCTTGCAAGTATCTTTCTGCTTAAAAACTGCTGCCAGCATTTCTATTAACCTTGCTACCAGCAGTAGGAGTAAATGCAACTGCTAGAGAGAGCACAAGGAATGGGGAAAAAGCTGTCTGTTAAAGAAATATCTTACACTTAAGTGGAATTATCTGACGTTAAATAGAATTTAGTGTAAGAAGATGTAGAAGCAATTTCTGCTTAGATTAAAAATTACTGAACAGATCATGAAAATACCCCTTGATAAGATCTTACAACACATTTCCCTAATTTCCCTTCATGCAAGAATATATGACCTGGCATCTGCTGGTAAAAAGATGAATGAGTGTGAGTGTAGGGTGTTCACAAGGTCATTAGTCATTTTTTAAAGAATTATTCAAATACAGCTTATTGGTTAAGAGAAGGTAGGAAGACTTACACCACCTCTTCTGCCTCGAGTTTGCATGCAGCTGATATATTTAACCCTTGATTATTATGAGTGAATACCCAGCTGGTCGGTTATCCCGTCAGGGAGAGAGGGGCACGGTAGCTGATTCTGTGCGGGTCTCGGTCAGATCAGCAGAGCCCATTGGGTCAGGCGCAGCGTTGCCTGATCACAGCTGCACTGCTTCCAGGGTCAGCTCTAGTAAGTCAGAAGCAGTTTTAGCTACTTCTCCACGGCTGATTGATCAATTAATGACTCCTACAAGCCTGAGTCTGCTCCTTACAGTGAACTGTGAGTCCTGGGGTGCATGTTTCCAAGGCAATTAAGTGTCCCTCAGCGGAATCAGCCGGGCTCATTTGCTCTGGCTCGGTCCTAGCACCCCGCTGAGCACCGCAGAGCTACCCTCACGGCTTCATGTTATTTCTCCCAGGGCTGTGAATTCCTGGAGGTTTATTAACTTCTTCACGAGCACTTCGGGAGCAGGCAGAGCCAGCTCGGATCTGGGGCTGCTTGCAGAAACCCTTGATCAGAGGGTGCTAGAGAGCACAGTGAGGAGACTGAAGCTGCTTTGTTCTCAGCTCCATCTCACACCGAATGACGGCTGACTCCTGTGGTGCTTCTTCTCTGCCCTGCATTCCCTACTAACCAAGTTGTGGGGGATCAACATTAGTTTGGCTTGTTACATCCCAGATAAGGGAGAATTTATCTGTAACATTTTTTTGGAACTTACCTCATTGGCAGATGGAAGAGTGAATTTTTCCAGGAGTGGTTCCTGTGTAGCTTTGTGACTCCACGGTGATCTCAGCCCTAAAGCCTATCAACTGGCAAATGACTGGATCATGTTAACTGCATTTAGGGCATACAACCTGGTATTAAAGTTGAGACATTTAATCCGATATTTAAGAAGCCCAGTGCTTTTATCAAAGACTGCATACAAGAGAATCACTTCCACAGGTGATCAAAGGCACACATAAGATGGAGATGTAGCCTGTTAACGAAAACAGATAAAAGAAGCGTCCCTCCCTCCTCTTGGACACGGCCCCCTCTGCAAGAGGAGGCGAGAACTGCCTGACCTGGCTATGCCAGCCAGACACATCTGCTGCTTTCCATTAGATGCATGCAGGTGTCAAAAAATTTAAGCAAGCTACTGTATCAGCTATTCTATGCAGTGCCTGCATAAATCAAAGATCTCAAGACTGCGAAAGGAAAGTGTAACCTTCTATTTCCTTTTTTCCTGCTTCGTGATAAGGAATACTGCTTTCTTGTTCTGCCAGTGAATGAAAGCGCAAAGGATGTATTTATGTGCTTGTGAAAAAACAATTCTGATAATAGTTCCTGAAACCTTAAAATGAGTTCCCAAATTGATCTTTTACGTTAGCAAGTGTTGCCAAAGTTACAGAAGTGTTATTTGGAGGAACTATTCTGTGTAGAGACCTGTTGCAGTAAACACTCTTCTGTTTTATTTCTGTTGCTTGATTTTGATGTTGTTATGTGCAATAGGGATGGTAATAAGAATAGCAAAACAACAGGTACTGGAACAGTTATGACATTTAAGGAAAAGGGAAAACAGCAGTGAAACCAGAGCTACGGAAGCCTATTTGGTCTCTCTACTTCTTTGAGAATATGCAGCCTATGCAGAACTCTTTGAAAGCAGTCACGACAGTTGAATCACTGTCAGAATAAAATTCCTATTACTATCGGAAAAAAGGAGTTGTATTAGACTGAGATACAACAACAATTTCTTTCACAATACAGGGCCAGAAAATAAAGTGACTTTTCCTTGTCTCAGTCTCACAACTGGGTTTGAGTCCTAGTTAGATTAATTCAATAATCTAAATCAAATCACTGTCAATTTGCTGGTTTTATTCACAACAGTATTTTTTCTTTGATTATTGTATTATCTCAGTTTTAGTTTAATAAGTAATGGTCTTTCAGTCTTACTGAGTTTGTTAAATCTTTATATTTGCTGTCTGAATATCTTTTAATATGCAATAAGGAAAACTGTACAGCTAATTTGTTCTTTCAAACTGTATCTGTTTCAGCATGTCAAGAGTGAAAGTAATATCAGCTACAGTATTTGTGTACCAGTTATTTTTCATTCTTCTGTGATGTCCAAGTGGAGACCGGTGATGACTGGTGTTCTTCAGGGTCTGTGTTGGGACCAGCACTGTTTAACATCTTTGTCGGCGACACGGACAGTGGGATTGAGGGCAACCTCAGCAAGTATGCCGACAACACCAAGTTGTGTGGTGTGGTCAACACACTGGAGGGAAGGGATGCCATCCAGAGGGACTTTGACACACTGGAGAGGTGGGCCTACGTGAACCTCATGAAGTTCAACAACACCAAGTGCAAGGTTGGCGGGTTGAACACGGGTTGGGGCAACCCCAGGCACAAATACAGGCTGGGCAGAGAATGGATTGAGAGCAGCCCTGAGGAGAATGACTCAGGAGTGCTGGTGGATGAGAAGCTCAACATGAGCTGACAATGTGCACTTGCAGCCCAGAAAGCCAAATGCATCCTGGGCTGCATGTAGAGAAGCGTGGCCAGCAGGTCAAGGGAGGTGATTCTGCCCATCTACTCTGCTCTGGTGAGACCCCACCTGGATTACTGTGTCCAGCTCTGGAGCCCCCAACATAAGAAGGATGTGGACCAGTTGGAGAAGGTCCAGAGGAGGGCCACAAAGATGATCAGAGGGCTGGAGCACCTCTCCCATGAAGACAGGCTGAGAGAATTGGGGCTGTTCAGCCTGGAGAAGAGGAGGCTCTGGGGAGACCTTATAGTGGCCTTTCTGTTCTTAAAGGGGGCCTACAAGAAAGCTGGACAGGGCCTATTGACAAGGGCATGTAGTGATTGGACAAGGGCTAACAGCTTTAAACTGAAAGAGGGTAGATTTAGATTAGGTATAGAGAAGAAATTCTTTACTGTAAGGATGGTGAGGCACTGGAACAGGTTGCCCTGAGAAGTCGTGGATGCCCCATCCCTGGAAGTAGTCAAGGCCAGGCTGGATGGGGCTTTGAGCAACGTGGTCTAGTGGAAGGTGTTCCTGCGTGGGGCAGGGGCGTTAGAACTAGATGATCTTTAAGGTCCTTTCCTATGATTCTATGATTCTAACTGAAATGTTTCAAAAAGAAAGGAACTGAGAGGAAGGAAACCTCCATCTGTCAAGAAGAGAAAATGTTGGCAGTGAAAATGAAGAGAACAGCAGACAGAAATAGATACTATAGATAGCTTTGGGGGAAATTCCCTCCCATGGAAAATATACAATACATAGAGGGCTGGTGGGATGACAGTACTTATTTGCTACAGTGCAGAATAAAGACTGAATTCACCCCGCAACTCTCATGTCTTAATTTTGAAAAGTTACTGCTCTGATGACTTCATTCTTCTACTTCTGTGGACCCTGAAATATTGCTGTGAACAGAATTAGCTCACAGCCCTCAATGTGACTGCTCCAGTAGTCAAGACTATTAATGCCTTTTCCTCCCCTCTTCCTCCTCTCCATGACTCAGGAAGCAACCTATACTGAATGTTGGGTTTTTTTTTTCCTGAACAGCTACTTTCCAGTTTGTTCTGTTTTTATACAAAGGAAGATTCTGATTAACCAGGTCTCAGAGGATGCACAAGAATCTGACGGGTTCAGTGCTGTGTGCAGTTCAGATATTTAAGCTGAGGTGCACTGAAAATCAAAAAGCAGAAATGGACTTTTCCTAAACAGTCAGCATGAGTTTGTTATCATTAACTTAGGCAGTAAGTATTAGTGACAGCTACTGTTGGTGGATATCTCTGAGGAACCTGCCTTTATTTGTTGTTTGCAAGGGGTTGCACATGCGTGGCTCCTTGCCGTTAGTGCCAGTTGATTGCCAGTTCTATGCATGCTGCTGCTGCCACAAATTACATCTCACATTTTGGATTATAAACTGGGTTTTAGAGAATCACCCCCAGGCTTTTCAGTGACTCTTCTTATTAGTAATACAAGTGAATCAGCTGTTAACTAAGCTTTGCTAATTTGGACCAATAATTGGTACAACAGTGCTGCTCAGTACTTACTGGCACCTCCCGCCGTTCTGCCTTTGGTCATTTAGCAGCCCATGCATAAGTCATGGAAATGGTAGAAAACTATTACTGAGCATAGCTGCCATCAGTTCTCATGATGAAACATTCCCTCCAAAAGTAACTTCAGTTTCCTTCAGCAATGGCGCTTTGCTTCTTTTTTTTTTTTTTTGTACTTTAGGCACTGCTGATGATAAAAGAAATAAAATCCACAGCTATCTGGTATTAGAGAGCATCAGACTTATTTCAAAATTGGAGATTTGAGGAGGTTGAAGATGGATTTGAAAAGCCAAGTAGAATAACTGAAGGAAGGGAAAGTCAGGAGAGAGTCATTCAAGAAATGATCAGAAGGAAACCTCTTACCTTTTCTGAAGATGTATTTTAAAAACTTGTTTCTCTGTACAGCTGAGGTTTTTTATTTGTTTTCTCTCATCTGTGCTAAAGGTCAATCATTTAATGATCTCTGCAGAAGCTTCATCTGCCTTCACCTTCCTCTAAATCCAGACTATTAAAATGATGTATTTGATAGTAGTTTCTTTGTATATAGAAGTGGTTAGGTCAGTTGCTGTTATATACCAAAGAATTGTAATTAAAGTCAAGTTGAAACAAAGGAAAAGCAGAAAGTTGAGAGTGCTACATTAACCTATCTTGCTAGCCCAGCTCCAGGATGCAATCTTAAAAAAAAAAAAAAAACAAAAGTAGCATTTGTCTGGCTGCAATTATATATGACTAATAGTACAAATTTATTCTAGGTCTCATTCATTTTGGATTATCCTTGTTTGTAAGATGAGCAATTGAAAGGACCTTGATCAAGGAGTATATTTAAATTGTTTGCTGTGCAATGGAAGAGAGAACAGAGATCAAACGATAAGCTAGTTGTACCTAAGAGAAATTAATCTGTTAAGGGAATGCAATGATTAATGAGATTTTTATCTGTGGAGAGGAGAGAAATCTAAACCTGTTCATTCAGATTCCAGTCTACTTTACTGTGCCACTTAGTGAAACAAAATCTTAATTTTAAATTTGCATACAGGAGAAAATATGCATTAATTTAGCATGGGCCCCATTTCCAAATGCAAAACCAAGTCCCTCAGTTGGGCAGCAGGTTCACAGCAATCTTTAGCTGGAGACTTGGGAATGGCAGAGCTGATACCTTCACAGAAGTAACAATCCCTTGTGAGTGACAGGAGAAAAAACTCTGAATGCTTACTAAGGCATTGCTGCCTGTCCTGTCCTTAAGACTTGTTCAATATTTTTCTGAACAAAACCAGCTTGGAGGCAAAGTTAGTGAAAAGCTTTTCCATACATACATATATACACACATATAAAGTTATACAGTTATACACACACACTTTGTATTTACATTTAAACACTTCTCTGATTACAAGAATAAACATGTTGCATTCCTGCATTCTCCTGAAGACATTTCGACACAATTGGTTTTGTAGATAGCCTTTGCCACTTTCTAGAATTCACTCAGATAACTGTAGTTGATTTTTTTTCCGATAAAGGCACTCTAGCAATTTAGAAGATAGTAGCAGAAGCTACAGCGTTATAGTGGCTGTTGTAAAATGGGCCCCATCAGGAGTTCTACATTTAGTACTCCAAAAACTTGATTTGAAATGGAGGTTTCATCAAAACCAACAAACAAAACCTCAAAACCCTCAAATAGGCTCTAAGACTGGTGGTATGTTTGTTGTTGTTAAAATTGAGAAAAATTAATCAAGTCAATGTGGCATTTTGAGGCAATGTGTGTGTGCCAGTCTTACTTATTTGGATATCTATAGCTCAAACTTAAGTAAAAATTTTCATTTCTAAGCTTCTGTCAATTGAAACAAATTAGCAGCAGTAGCTAAAGAGCCTCTGGAACAGTGAAATTGGAGAAAAGATAGTGTTTACTCTACTTAGAACCCGTAGTTTACTGACCTACCTTCCCAGGGTGAAATAGGGATTTGGTCATTAGATCCAAATGTGCTAGGTGAGAGAGTGTGACATATTCAATATGGCTTGTATCCAAACACTGTTGCCAAATCCTCCCTGCTCCAAACTCATCTCTTCTTTGGACCATGTGGAGAAAGTTAAACTAAGACAGTTAAGGTGACTCTATTCCACCTCAAAACCCCCTTGCATTGAGTTAGGTCACTGCACTACTTGAGCACCTGGAGAGCAGCCCAGGATTAGGGTGAATATTTTTCCTATATCATGGAAACAAATCAAAGGGAGAATCTTGAAATATCACTACTTGCTTATAGCCTGGATCTGAGTTAGGATCTGTATCAAGAAGCATCTTGCCCAAGGCTGTTTATTTAACTCATCAGACATCCAGCCCATTCTAAATATGATTTTAAGATTAATTATCTTACTTTTTCTTTCTGTGATAGAACACACAAATGACTGACTGGTTAGTCAAGTTTCTTGTTTTCATTGATTATTTAGAAAAAATGTTAAACTTCTGCCACTTCCCACCCCAAATCAATGCTTTTTTTTAAGGGTCAGGTATATTATCCAGGGTCAGGTATATTATCCAATTAATTATTCAATTAATAGCTACAGAATGCATTGTATTTTTCCTTCCTTTGCATGCACGCAATTGAAAAAAGTCTAACAATATACCTTTAGGACACATAGGCAAGAAAATATCCTTATAAGATCATGGTTCTAGCAACTGAGTTGGCTAAGCTAACCAAAAGTCCACAGTGGGGGAAATTTCTGTTTTCTTTATTGTTTATTATAAATTCCTCCTTGGGTCAGATCTACTCAATTACATCTGGCAAACGAACAATAAATGTATTCAGATAAAAAGAACAGAATATTCTCAGACTTTTGCCTACACATGCAGCTAAGTGGCCCATTTGTACTTTTGTCATGTGGATGGCTGCCTCACCGGAATGAAATGGATTAACCCAACTCATTTAATCACAGTAAACAAACAATCATCAAATGGTGAAATCTGTCTTTTGACCTAACAGAGCTTTGAGCCACTCACCTAGAGACAGAGCTCTGTATTCCCCTGAACCTCCCCTGCATGTATCTTTAATACCATTCCTCTCTACAATACATTTCTACTGTATGTTATGTTTTATAAGTAAATCTTCCAGCCTTGGGAATTTCAATTAAAATAACCTTCACATTGAGGACATTTCTGGTATTAGCTTTGTCCCTTATTATCCTACTTCTGTTTAAGCCTCTTCGATGTGAAATTGAAATGGTTAGTTGTACATGGTAAAACAAGAAAAATCTATTTCCATTTCCAAAAGATGAAACTTTCTGGTGCGTTGGCTGGGACTAAACTCGAGGGCGGTAAATTTTCAGTATGGTATGTAGGGAGTTAGCTACACGACTCATTAACATTAATTCCCATCTGTAAATAATTTTGAAATACTTTAACTAGCAGGGGAGCTATTTCATCTTTTATACTTAGCTGATTGTAAAAATGTATGCTGAAACCATCTGGCCTTAGTGTTCTGTTGGACTTCAGACTTTTAATAGCTAGTCTGATTTCCTTCACTGAGTTGGGGTTTTCTAATCCCTTGCTCAATTCTCCTTCCAAACTAGGTAATACCGTGTTGCTATTTGCTTGTCAATCAATCCCTATCTCACCAATTGAGATGAATAACAGAGTTGCTATAAAAACTTAGGAAGGCTGTGGGCCTAATTCTTATTCATGCTAAAGTTGCTTTACACTACTCCAGTTGCTCATTTACTGAGTGTAAATGCAATTTACTGCCTAAGCAATATAAAGCAACTGTAACATAAATGAGAATCAGATCCCCTATGTTCAAAGCAGCTAACAACTTCAAATTGCTGAGTTCTATTTTCCCACAGGAGCTAGCGCACTAGGATTTCAGTGCACATAAGAATGCAACAAGCCAATTAAAAATGAAGATATTAAACGAGAAATTGAATGGTTATTTCTAAGGTCTGTTTAGGGCTGATTTTTCTAAACAATGGGACTGATTAAGGCTGGCTGTTATTAACATGCCAGCTTCATCTAAAGTTCAACCCTGCGTGAAGCTTGGATATTCGCCACAGTGCATGCAATGAACTCTCCATATTCCTTGGAGAAGAAGGACAGTATTTCAGAAGTCTGTGCAGGACTCCCTGACTTGCCTGATGGCGCTTCCCTCACAGGGACTGTCGTTGAGAGTCAGCAAAGTAGTGATGCACAACAGCGTGTTTTGATAATGGATGAGCAGGGGGATAATGGCAAAAGCAACTTCAACTTTACGAAACTGTAGTTACCACAAATGCCAAAGCAGAGACTGCTACTTCCCACCTCTTCCCATTTCTGAAGTAATGTCTTTTATTGCCTAAAGACTTACAAGTTTCCATTATAATGTCCTGTGATAACTGTGAAGATCTAAGGTGATGCTGGTCTATATTAAGGAAGGCTCTAGAGTGGGCTATTCCAGTTTAGACAGAGGTCAGTCATCACCATACTCTTCTTACGCTTCGGTTATATCAGCATGAATACCCACTTTGTTGTGAAGTACACATTCCTGCACACCTCATCCTTTTCTTTTGGTCTGTTGAAGACACTTCAACAACACACATGCTAATAAATAATCGTTGTGTCATGGATTGAGGCTGGATTCTGTAAAAGAAAACCCATGTGGTCCCTCTCCTGAAGGCAAAGCCCTGAAGGAGCAGGCATGTTCCTGTTGCACAAAAAAAAAACCACATCAGAAATCTTTGTGTCCATTTGAAAGTGACTTTTGCACTTTTCTAAGGGAGACCTATGTCTAAAATCACCTTGCTAAGTTTTAAATGAAAGGTAAAAATAATCCTACTGCTCCCATATAAGTACACAACAGGCTTTATGGGTGCTAATAAACAGAATCCTCTTCTTATTCTTTGGCATTGAACATTGTGATTTACACCAATATAGCTGAGAGTGGATATTTTCCTACTTCTCAGTTCAGACAAATCATTGTAAGTAGTAAAACATTTCTGAGATGTTTCTCCTGCTATCATAACTGTCTGTTTTGCTATGAGAAAAAAATCTACATAAATGTTTTAGAGCAGAGTTGATAATCATATATTACTTAGGCAGTTATTAATTTTGCATATGTTAAGACACTATAAAATTATTTAATGTTGTGGTGAATGCAGAAATTACTAGTGCCATCTATTGTTGAAAAATTTAGAATTGTAAATGTTAATTTGCATATTTGATGGTAAAATAGCATTAAAAATTTAATATTTTCCAGAGTTTTATTGCAAAATAAAATAGTTTATGTAATTGCTTATTTGGAACATTTGTATTTGGCATTCTTTGAAATTTGTTTATCTTCAGAAAGAATATCCCTGGGTTTTATTTTTATTACAGTCTTGCATCTGAAATCAAACTCTATTTCAGTTTTGGACTCTGAAATAAAGCTGGTCGTGATTTACTGTACAATAGGAGAGAAACAAAATCTTTGCTGAAACTCAGCTACATCCCCTACAGCAATCCATTCCACCTTGGTCTAATCCTTTCGGCACTGAATTTTGGTGGTGGTGGGTTCCTGCCTGTCACTTCATGCTCCATTGCAGTTTCCATGTAGGCGGGTATTCCTTTGACTCATCCCCAAACCCCTAAATACACCCCAATTTTCAGACATGGTCAAGTCATGACAAATGCACCACTGTATAGCTAGGCATACGAGGATCATGTGGAAGAACAGATAAGCAAAGCCTAAATAAAAGTTTGTGGTTAAGGCAATCACCCACAAGGGAGCAGATCTCTGATTTCCAGACTGGGCTTCTCAAACACGTGCACTTTACTTTTGACCATCTTTGATTAAAAATACCAGCAACCTTGAGAGCAAGGACCAAGGTTTCCCCCCATATTCTAGCAGAGTGCCCTGCACACTTCATGCTTCACCATTAGGCGCTTCTGAGGTTTGTGGTTTTTCTTTTTTAATACGTTCACTTGATAAGAAGTGAGATGTAAACTTCGAAAAGTTTTTCTATTTTTTTACCTCTGACAGGATTAATTTAACAATTTAAAATTAATCACGTAACAAGGAAAAGCTATATCATAGAATGATCAAGATAATACTAAATGAAAAATATACCATTTCTGCATGGTAAAATGGCTTTCTTATGACAAATCAGCATTACTGTTTTGCTTGGGGTAAATCACTCCAGAAGAAAAATATAACATTTAAGTATAGAACAATTTACTTTTAAATTACAAACTGTATGTTTTGGCTTTAAATGAATGTGAAATAATCCCTCAATGCCTCACAAATATATATTTATTTTCCTTCAGTTTCTAACACACAAACTATAACATTTTGGAAATGATACTCATTTTTTTTTCTTACAGGTCTTTAATAAGAAAAAAAGCAAGACAGAATTTCATATAGGTATAGCTTGAGAAGTTAAGCACTTTGAGACTTTTCAGACTGTTTTATTTTCCCCTGAAATTGATTTTGCAATCAGGTATGTCTTTGCTGTAATCTTGTTTATTTTAGAAAAATGTACATGAAATCCTATTTTCCTGAATATAGTGGAAAATAAGAAACGGGACATATCTTTCACCTGATGACATTTTACTCTGAGTTCTCTGGTTTGGATTGCTCTCTGACTTACACAACAATTAATTCTCTTGCTGTTTCCTGTGTTTTCCTTCTAGCATACACACATACGTACATAGTAATTTCAACTCACATCATGCATTATCAGTTAATCTAGACTTTGAACACAAGCCTTATCAGGAGGGGCTTAGGAGTTTGGGCTTGTCTAGTTTGGAGAAAAGGGAGATGAGGGGTGACCTCATTGCTCTCTACAGCTTCCTGGGGAGGGGAAGTGGAGAGGGAGGTGCTGATCTCTTCTCCCTGGGATCCAGTGACAGGATATGTGGGAATCGTTCAAAGCTGCACCAGGGGAGGTTTAGACTGGACATGAGGAAGCATTTTTTTTATCAAGAGGGTGATCAAACACTGGAACAGGCTTCCTAGAGAGGTGATTGATGTCCCCAGCCTGTCAGTGTTTAAGGAGTGTTTGAACAATGCCCTTAACAACTTGCTTTAGCTTTTGGTCATCCATTAAGTGGTCAGGCAGTTGGACTACATGATTGTTGTAGGTCCCTTCCAACTGAACTATTCTATTCTAAGTTTCCATTGCTGTATGCCGTTAGTAAAAAAATCTGAAATGTAACTGTTTCCTTGTTTGGCTTTAATGAAATAGCTGGCCTTGCTAACCACATGGGCTTTTGAAATCTGTGATCCTGTATCAGCTAAAGACTAAACAGTTACAAGCCATTCAGCTTCCTGCATAATAGCTGAATTGTGAACAAAACATTTAGTTTAAGCTTTTCAGTTGAGATATTTGCTTCCTCTATATTTTTATGGTACTTGGGCAATGGAAAAGATAGAGACTTGAGCGTATACGATGCAGATTAATAATAATATCATAGTTATATCATGCCAAGTTTCAGAAAGAAAAGACTCTCATAGGCAAAAATGAATTCTTAAACATGAAATATAAAGACATGGGGAGTGCTCTAATCCAAAAATCAGAACCTATTTAAAGAAGCTCAGCTACAAACTGTAAATTCATTTTCAGCATCATGTTTAACTTTTTGGTTGATATCATATAGAAAAACACCTTGGTAGATTTGCAGTTGCCAGATTTGTTTAATGCTATTCTGAAATTTTTTGATGGTGCTGATTATTCACTCAAGGTAAAATAAAAAATCTCTTAAGCTGCTTTATAGATCTCATTGCTGAAATAATTAGGTGTCACTAGGCAAAAGATAGGTCACTTATAAGGTCACTTGGGAATCTGAGTTTTATGGACCCGATGTGTCCATATCTACTACATGGGCAATCCACTTGACTGAACACTGCACGTGCCTCATATCCATTAGAATCACTTCCAGACACTGTAAATAGTTTTGGAAGCTTTAAAGATACTTAAGCTAGATGTTGTTGAAATGTCTAATACCACTTTTGGTATTCCTTCTGTTATCTTACAGTGATATCGCTTATATTAGCTCCAAAGTTCAATCATACTCCCTTTTACACATTGTTTTCGAACCTAAGAGCACTGTTTAAATTTATCCCTGTCTGATGTCTTGAATTGTCAAAATGTCAGGTGAAGCCATGCATGTAATCATGCTCAATTGGAGGAGATAATGGCAGAGAGCCTGAGCTGTGGAAAGCTACGGGAAGCAACAGAAGACTGCCTTAGCTTTGCTTGGCAAGTGTGGTGCTCCAGCAATGTTTCAGGGACTCATGGACAAGATATTAATGTCATTGTGGTTACGTATTAACATCTTGATAAATGCTACTTATGCATGCATCTTACAGATTGAACATGGACAAAGAACAAGAACTACTTTTCAAAAGATATTCAGGGAAATGGGATCAATTTTCACCCTAGCCCTGTAATGAAATATGAGAAATGATGAAAACTACGGAGGATAACCTTTGAGAAATTAAAAAATTATAAGGCTTACAGATATGTCTTTTGCTGTAGTGTCCAGTTTTACCTACAAAATGGCAAGTGAAATCTTTCATGGGCTTAGCTAAGAACGCAAAGTTGCATGCACATATGTTTTATAATTGTGAATTTTTGAATGGACTCAATTGATAGAGATCAAATTAGAGGTGATACACAGATGATACACTGGTGTGGTGGGTTAGCCATGGCTAACAGTCAAACTCCCATCCAACTGCTCTCTGCCTGCCCCTCCTCAGCAGAAGGAGGAAAAAATAACATGAAAAAACTCATGGATCAAGATGAGGACAAGGGGATTGTTCACCAGTGACTGTCATGGGCAAAACAGACTTGAGGAAAATTAATTAATATTGACAATTAAAATAGAGTAGGATGATAAAAAAATAAGACAAACTAAACCACCTTCCCCTCACCCTCACCCCCTTTTTTCCAAACTCCACATCATTCCTTCATTCCCAACTCCTCTACCTCCTGCCCCCACCCCTGAGTGGTGCAGGAAGAATGAGGGTTGTGGTCAGTTCATAACAGCTCCTCTCTGTCGCTTCTTCCTCCTCACACTTTCCCCCTGCTCCAGCATGGGTCCTTCCATGGGCTGCAGTCCTTTAGGGTAAACCTGCTTCTGAATGGGCTCTCCAGGAGCAGCAGGTCCTGTCAGGAGCCGGTTCCATCGTGGTGAATCTCTCCTCCAGCACCTGGAGCATCTCCTCTCACTTCTTCTTCTCTCACTTTGATGCTTGCAGGGCTGTTTCTCTCTTTTGTACCCTCCTCCTCCTCTGCCTGTCTGGCATTTTCTGGCCTTTCTTAAATATGTTTTAATGGAGGTGAGGCCACTCCTGCATCTCCTTGCTACCAAAACCTTCACACCTGCATCCAGTATCATTTAGTCCATGTGGGTCACCATCCAACCCACACAGGTAAGAGAAGATAAAACATAATCCTTTGTAAGCCCAGTAATTAAAAGCCTGGGCTCTACAGGGAATAGAATCTCTGGTTAATACTTCTGCAAGAGTTTGGAAGTGGAAACTCTCATATAACTTTTTATGTGAGTGAAGCTACAAGATGATAGTGCCATTTTGTGGCCATCTGTGTGGTTCTAGTTGTCAAAAGGTTATAAATTAATAAGAGTAGGGAATTTGAACACATTGACTCACTGGTAGTTGGCACCTCTTATACTATGGCACTATGGTTTTATTCACACATGTGATTTGTTTGTTTGTTTAAATAAATTAAGGCAGAAATTATATGCAATGAGCCAGTGTCTACCTCTGGTCTTGGGTGGACCTGTAACATGGGTGGATACTCTGGAGAGGCAGGAGAAAAGACACTTTGGCCTGTGAGGAAAAAAAAAAAATAAGATGCTGTTGGAAATTGGATAAGGAGTTGATTACCAGCTGAAGGACTTGCATAGCTACCCATGAGTAAACGATTATTCACGGCCTTTGAAGGCAGCCAAAGTCAGAGGTTTGGAAGCATATGTTATTCATTGGAAGAGGATGTTTCTGCTAGATCAGCAATAGCCACTAGTTCAACGTGGGATGGTTGTGATTATGCTGTTATTTTGTCTATTGATTTAAAACAAAATCAGTTTGGAAAATTATTTTAGCCAGAAATGTGGTGGTGCATAAGTGCCTAAGAGTCAGAACCAGACTGAGGTTTCTTTACCTGCAAGGAGACATTGTTTTTGTTGCTTGACCATTTATTTCTTTTCCTAAGTGATAGTACCTCATGAAATCAATGGAATGGCCCTTGCAGAATTATCTGTATTATCCTCCCTTCCCTGTGTTTCAGAGTATGCAGCAATAATGTTGCCCTCACTGAGCATGTGGCAATGGATATCTGCTGTAGTTATTCTCTACAGAACAGAAGATAAGATGATTTTAAATTTGTAAGCTATCTGCCAGGTTGTAGAATTTAATTTGCAAGACCAAACTTCCGCAATATTGTGTTTATGTTGCAGTGTCATTTACTGTTTAATAGAAACATTCACAATGCCCTAGTTCCATCTGTTATAAATAGTGAAGGCTGATAAACACTATACAAACACAAGATGAAGCTTTCTGGGAAATTATGTTTACTACAGCCCCCAAACATAAAGCAAGATTTATAATATTTGCATCTCTCTCTTTTTTTTTTTTTCCCTTTTACTCTACAGTAATTACTCTAGAGCTTTGAGCAGATACATAAATAACACTCAAAGTTTTACATTAAATTATTGTTTGAGAAGACAGGGACAAGTAGACACACACACACGTTTCACACCTTCAGTTGCACTGCAGTTACTATGAGCAAAACTCTCAGTTTTCACTTAAAAAAAATGGAGATGAACCAGATGAATAGCAATAGACTTGCAAAGGTCTCTCTGATGAATAACTGAAGATGAAACTACCACTGTTCTGTGTTCTCAGGAGAAAGGGAGAAATTGTGGAGCAACAGGGCAAGTGAGTCACTGAACAGGACTGTTAGAAGGTGTGGGTGAGGTGTCGCAGCAAAATGAGGTTGCTGGTAGTGCTGTTTGGGTGTGATCACTTTATCATCTGCCAAGACTGAAAACCAAATTGTTCTACACAGTGAAAGAAAAACAAGCTTGTAATCTGAAACACCTGAGAAAGTCTGCAGAAACACTTGAAAAGACAAAGTTTAAGTAAGTTTATGTCTTCTTTTGCTCAGGCTAGATGATGGCAAGTGAGTCATGCATCCGCTCAAAAAGTGGGAGAAAATTTTTTTGTTTGTTTTATTTTTGAAGCAGATATATTTCAAAGGAATTAACCTGACAAACCTCACAGTAGTCACTGCTGACAGTCTTCAAGGTTAGTGGATATTTCTTCCTCTGCAGAAAATGTTTGTTTGTTTTTCCAGTTGAGTTGCCTGCCTTTGACTTAACCAGGATATATCTCCCTTCCCAGGACATATCCACACCACCTATATCTTCCTGGTTATGTGAGCAGATCACATTGTAGACTGGACTTTTTGAAAGTGTCATAGTTTAAGCCCCACTCAGGACCAAGCTACACAGTCCCTCTCTCACTCCCCCTACCCTCTAGTGGGATAGGGAGGAGAACTGGTAAAGAAAAGGCAGCAAAACTCATGGGTTGAGATGAAAAAAAAACAAACCAAAAAACCACAAACCAAACTTAAGAGAAATAACAGAAGAAAACAAAACAGAGATGGAAAACAATTACAGTACAATAGCTCACAGCAAATCCCAATGCCTAGTTTCCTCCCAAGTAGCAGGAACTTCCCCAGCCACCCTTCTCACTTATATACTGAGCATGATGTCACATGGGATGGAATAGCCCTTTGGCTAATTTGGGTAAATTAACCCCAGCTGTCAGCTAATTAGTTAACTATCCCAGCTGTGTCCCCCAGCCATAGGGGCCACCAGCTCCAGTTCCCCTCCCAGCTCAGGTGAAAGTTAACTCTATCTTAGCCAGCACCAGGTCAGAAAGCTAAGCTAAAACACTTGGTTTTGGAAAGAGAAGGTGTAAAAAGCTCTGAGACTAGTTTTGCACATCCATCTTCTCAGTTATATTTGATCTTGGAGTAATTAGCAGGAAGAGACATAGTTTTTAAGGTAAAAGGAAACAGAAAATAACTGCTTCCCAGGCTGCCACCCCAGTGCAAGACACTTCTTCCTATGCACAGCCTCAGCTGAGCAACCCACAGTGCATGCAACCATACATTCATGGTTTAATCCTCTTTTATCCTCAATGTTTTAAGTATTAGCTTCCGAAGTCTTTTTCTCTGTCAACGTAGGGACGTGACTTTGATGTGAGCCTCAGACTGGAGAGGAAAATAAGGAGGAAGATGTGTATATTTACAACACGCTGGCCAATGTAGCTGTAGTTTAATCCATTAGCATGTTTATTTCTGATTTTTTTTTTTTCTCAAATATGGTATGTTTGGTTTCTGCAATAAAAGTCCAGCATTTTAGGTCTATCAAGTCAGAACATATAACCAGAAGATGACCTTAATCTGGAATATGGTAAAATGTCAAGTAAAAAGATTTCTGTCAGAAAGACAGAAACTTACAGAAAATGCAGGTCCCTTATCCCTCTGGCCATTATGTGTTTATATTCTAGAATTTTAAAATGTGCACTCTTCCCATTCTTTTTTTTGTGACCTTTCTCATAAGGACAGGCATTTTCTTATCTTTTTCTTCCTTGAGTCAAGTTAATTTAATTTACTGATCATATCAAAGGCCTAATTCTTAGGTATGCGTATTTTACTGGATTAGTTTAACTGAGTGTAGAAGAATGTTAAGTAAAGATAATAAGATGATTCGTTTGAACCCAACAGGTACAAATTAAGTTGTTAGCTGTATTATATACATTGCATGGCTTATCATGTCTGATAAGCAAGCTCAATAACATTTAGCTTTGGCACATCTTGTATTTGTGTCAAGAACATAACTTTTTTGTTTACCAATTTTTAGCGGCAATGAAAGCAAAAAAAAAAGGCTCCTAATTCAGAAATTGGTTTTGCCCGTGATTCCTTTTCCTCTCAACCATCTGCTCTTCACCTGCTGCGGGGAGAACTCAATGTTTTATGCAGCAGCTACTACTGCATTGCTGGAAATTACATCAGGGTCTAGTATGAACTAAATCTGCTCTACTGTGAAGAACTGAAATGGATGCTAGTTTACCATACTCCCTGGAAAGAATCTGGTCCAATTCACAATTCAGAATAGGTCTGGCAGGTTGCTCAGGTTGTTCAATCAAGTTTTGAGTATTTCTAAGAGTGGAGATTCCTCAGCCTCCCTGGGCAACCTGTGGCTGCCTAGCTCAATAGAAGTATTTTTTTTTTCTCTGAATATTTTATCAGAATTGCATTTGTAGCCATTTGTGCTCACTCCATCTCATGCTTTCACTGTGCATCCTCAAGGAGAGTCCAGCTTGATCTTCCTGACACCCCCCAACAGGCATTTGTAGACAACAACTCCCCTCAGCCTTCTCAAGGCTAAACAAACTCAGTTCTTTTAGGCCTCTCCTCATAAATTGTCTGCATAGTTATTTCAGTTCTTAACTCTGTGGATCTATAAAGTAGAACTGGAGTCATGTGCTACATGGTTAATCCCCAATGGCTGTCTGGACTGGAAGAAATACCTTACTTCTGTGTCAGATACTATCATGCTCTCAATTTTCCAAATTTTTAATCTCATGCATTCATTTTTGCAACACCTGTGCCAAAAGATGGGATGAGGAAAATATGTTCTTTTTTTTTTTTTTTGGACATAAGTCAGACTATCTTCTTTTAATATTTTGATACAACTCAGGTTATATCTCCTATTGCAAATAACTAGAATTTTTAGGGCACTTTGTGACCACTAAGCATAATGAAAAGAAAACCCATTAAATAATCTAGGTGGATTAAAAACCCTATTAACATTTGACTTTCAGATCCTCTGAATTTACATTTTATTTCTTGAATCTAGTCTATATGAAATTCTAAAAACCAAACAAAGCCCAAACAAACCCGATGCATGTAACTTCAGAAGAGAACAGAGAAGAGTGTTCCAAAGGTAGGAAATAATTTGTCTCTCTCCTTTTGGCTACATGTGGAAGTAGAAATATTTAAATCACCCAAGGAAAGCTATTAAGATAATTATGAGCTAAAATCGCTGCACTTCATCTTTCTGCGATGTTCCTAGTCAGAAAAGCATTAGGCTTCAATTTTCTGTGATTTCCTCTAGAAAGCCCTCACTTCTTCACTGGGACTCCTTCTGCTTTATAGGACTGGGCTCATCATCCCTGAAGCTATTCCATCACTTCTGTAGTAGCATACTATGCACATCCCTCAGCCTCCTTACACAACAGAGTGCAGTAAATCTTCAATTTAATATCCCAAAACCTTTTTTATGAGGCATAGAAATAAGCTTTCCTTCAGTAAGTGATACCTCTCAGCTTTCCAAAAGCACAACCTAACTTGACAAACCTAAAATAAATTGTATGTGTGTTCTATAGAAATCCTCTAAACAAATAAAACTGAGAGACATTTTATAGCAGTAATAATTTCTTACTTGCAAGTGTTTCAAAAGACTCCCACAGCAGCAGGTGTTAAGGAAGTATCCATCTGTTCTTGTTTCTCTTCACAGAAGTATATTGAATAGATGGAGTTTCTAAACGTTCAGGGCTGTCATTAAAATGGGTTAGCTGTGATCGTCACTTAAGGCATTCCTGATACTGAAATTAAAATGAAGACTATCTCTGGTTCTGTTGCAATTTGAGAATGTGATCAATGGTTCCCTGAAGAAACATCCTGTCAGCTGAGTACTTTTTAAATTATCTTCTGACAACTGCTTCGGTACTCCTGTGACTGAACTGGAAATGCTGTATCAGCAGCATTACTGTTCTCTGAAGATATGGATCAAAACCCAGTTGTTGCAGATATGGTAATGGATGAATAAGGTTAAGACACCTGAAGCCTTTACACTACACTTGAAATTTATGTTTCTATTTAAATATTGAAAGCTTTTCAGCTTTCTCCTCCACTCCAAAAAGTTATTTGAGTCACTTCTAAGCAAGGCTTCAGGGTCTCTCAATTTGAGTGCTACGGTATAAAGACCAGAGGACTGGACCTTCATTGATGCAGCAGTGAAAGCAGCAGAAGAGAAAGGAGAGCTGCACAGAAGCTGAGAAATACATCAATGTTTTCAGAGGTGAAAGAAAAAATATATGGGGCAATGGTATGAATCTATGAAACACCTGTGAAACTTCTATGCACTCCAGGGTGTTTTTATACCTTAAGTATTTATATTTAAGCTACTACATTGTTGTATATTCATATAAGAAATTGCATCTTGGCAAGCAGTGTGAAAGAGTTAAGAATTAAAATTCCCTCTTTGCTCTTTACCATTGTATGCCAATAAGCAGGAGGGAACAATAAAAGGTTTTTGCTTGTAACACATATAACAATTATAATATCTTTAGAATTAAAGCTAAAATAATACCATCTGAGGTATTAAGGCTTTGTATTAGTTTGTAATGTACAGTGGCTGGTAGCTTCCATCCAAAAAACTGCTAGCAGTACCTAGCTCTAATGCCATAGTTTGATCTGTCCATTACGGTTTCACTTTTATTTCCATATTTTTCTGATTCTTTGTCCTCTCACAAAGGCACGTTGCAAATAGTCCTGCTATTTGTATGTGAGTGACTGGTTCTGGATAGCTGGCAGCCAAATATTCGCCTTCTGTGAAGGAGTAGTTCTGGTATTGTGAACCACAATTGTTTACAGCTGAATCTATCTGCACAGCTTCAGGATCTTAGCTTTGAAACCATCATTAGAAAATAAAAATACAGAGCTTTGCATCTTCCAAAAAGTCCTCTCAAACAAGTAAAAGCTGGTATGGGATCTTTCCATATCTAAAGTCCAACCTTAAATGCAGTTATAAATATAAACCTTACATTGGCTTTTTGTGGTTTATGGAAGACTTTTTTTTTTTCCTTGGTTGTTGACTTTTTTAGATCTACAAAACTGTAAGTAGAGGAAATTAGGTTTTTTTTAGAAAATAGATTGTTAGCAATTTTGCAGTTGATAAGAGGTCAAATTACGAGAACAGCATTTTTACCCAGGAAGAAACCCCTACAAACGAAAAAAAAACCCACTCTGCCACAATCTGGACAACAGAGCATCCGATATACTAATTTGTTTGATGGAAAAGTATAGATTGTGTGCTAGAATTGTTTCAACACTAGGCATTTCGCTAAGCCACCTGCCAGGTTAAGCCACTCTAATAAAGTAACCATGGTAATACCGCTGGCGTCAGCGTGAAAGACTGATTTGTGCAGCCAGTAAGGATTGGGCACCTTAATGCATTAACTGGAGCTGTTAGGAAATGTTTGGAAATAAATATGTAAAATAGGTATAAAGGTTCTTTTAGATTGTTTAGTGTTTTGCTTTGGGCAATATTTGTTAACAGCAGGCCACCCTGTTTCTAGGGCTAAGCGAATGTGGTTGCAAGCAGTGACATAGATAACAAACTGTTGGTAGATTCTGCTCTGCTGCTTTGCTTTTTTTCTGGTTTCATGGGAAACAACTGCTTAATTTTTAGCATTAAAAGTGTGTTAGCCCATACTTGTGTATCTGCTGATGTAAGCCTGACACTTACAGCAGTAATTGCACAAAATCTGAAAATAGACAAACCCAACAAAGCTTGAGAGTTTTAATTAGGCTCTATAAAAATGGTCAGCGAGTTGGTCAAAGTGTTGCTACCACGTTTTATCCTTCTTCTCACCCCCTTGTTGTTTTCCATCTGCTTTTCCCACACACACATTTCCTGTACCTCTCACATTTGCCTTTCATATGCCCCTCAGTTACATGTTCTCCTCACACCTCTAATTTGCAGCTACGCTGCTCCACAAATAATGAGTTTGTTTTCTTCCAGAGAGGCAATGATCTGATGATATACTGTCTCCGGCATCGGTGCTGACTTAATTAATTTCTGCCCTTATGCCACCACAAGTGGTACAGGATTGTAATGTGAATCAGATCAGAAAAGACATTCACTTTAAAGTAAAAACCTCAGCATCTCTTCTCTTCAACTTCCCTTTTTTTCTGTCAGGCACCTGGTTCACATGGTAGTCCCACAAGCAGAAGCATATGTAAACATAATTAAAGGAATGCCTCAGTGAATTCTGTAGAGGGTAGAAAAGAGTAATGATTATTTCTAATTTTGTGGCCAGATGAGGGGAAAAATACAAACTTATAAAGTCTTATTTACCCCCTGTGCCAAAAGGCAGTTTGTATGACAAGAAAAAAGAGTCCTTAATGACCTCTTTGTACATTTATATGTTGTGTCTACTTTGCTTTGCTTACTAGCAGCATTACTTGACATATTATTGTTTCATGATAAAAAATTATTTTCATACACTGCATCTTATTTCACTGGTCTGACACAGGTAGCCCAAATTGTTGCTCTAGGCTGTGGCCTGCTTGTTGCCAACTTTTCTTTATTCTCTCGATTTTTTATTGTCTTCCTCTATAACTTTTTCTTCTGATCTCTCATTTCTCTTTTTTTCTCCTTTTGCTCATTTTTTCATGGTGAGTGCCAGCTCTCAATGGTTCACTAATTTGGCAGATAGCACTGTGCTTTCTGGAGCATATTTGTGTCCCCAGGCTGTCAACTCTTGGATTCCGCATACAGTAGTTGCTGAGTTAGCAGGTGCATTTGCTTCTGAATTGAATCAGGATTCTTTGTGTGGTGTGGAAAAATGAGCTTATGCTTTTGTACTGAATTAAGAGAGTTACAGCTTTTAAAACAATTGTGGCAACAGGAGCCCACTTGCCAATTTGGGACTATACAGCTTCTTCAGTCTCTGAAGCTCTTCCCTTTGCTCTTGTGCCCCATTGTTGTATGGACTCCATTTGAAATATCTTAGGCACTCAGGATACATATCTAAGCCAGGGAAGTTCAAAGTGTCTACTTGAAAGCAATGAGAAGTTGCTCAGGGCTCTGGCATTTCTGTTTCTTTTCTTTCTTCATCTTTGAGAACAGCAGAATTTAACCTAGAAGTTAGCTGAAACATACAGTTGGAAAAATAATATTTTGCTTTTAATAACTTAGAATATGTAAGACTGCTTTAAGGATGATTCTACAAGTCCTTTCATAATTCTGCAGTTATTCAGAATATAGGGCCCAATTCTCTACTGAAAGAAGATTAAGAACCTACTATGAAGATATGCCAATTCTTTCACATTCCTTTGGTTTCTCGTGATTTGCTAACAGGCAGGAAACAAGGAGCAGTGAGGACAGAATAATAACTCAAATCAACAGAGACAGAAAAGATACATACATAAAAGCAGAATCAGAAGAGAAAGAACTGAATCATTCATAAGTGAAGGTCAGCAAACAGCATGCCCAGTTCTTGCATTCGATTGTTGGAAGTGTTGATTTTGCTGCTTCTTGAAAGTTCTTAGGAATTGTAGTTATTTTTCCAAACTGCACTGCTTTGGGCCTGCAGACTCCAGGGGAAAAGTAGCGGTAGGCAAAAGCTTCCACATCTGAATAGGAAAGATGCATGACACAGGAAATTTTCACAGCCAGGAAATAACACAGAAACATTCTTGCTTGTTTAGTGTGTATTCAATCATAGACAGAAAGTCAACTGCTTAGCTGGAGCCTGGCATAGATTTCCAATAACTTGCCTTTCCTCAAGCACAAACATACAACAGCACTTGAGGAAAACCACAGAATTAATCTTTTATGATCTGAAAATATTTTTTTTTAGATTTCTGTGAGAAAACAGTATTTATTTATTTGGTCTTTTTATCTCACCTTACAATTAAGTCAAGTGCTGACACAGACTGCTGGATCATTTATGCCCCAAACTGCTCCTATAGAGATGACGTCTTCTGGTATTGAGGATATACAAAATTAAAACTTTATGGCTTTTAATGGTATTAATAGCAAAACCAATATACAGGGTTACTACACAGCCATGTATATTGCTGCATAATAGGTAGTCACTGTTGTGTTGCACAGCTGTGCTCTCCAGTCTAATCTGTAGTTTATAGTTAAGGTCATATTCTGTTTGTGTACTACGCAGGATGATGGTGTCTATGCCTGTATTGCTCTGATGGGTTGACCTACAGGCTTCCGTCATCTGCACTGCTTGGGGTGTTGCTCACCTACCATAGAGGAACAGGTTTAGATTTAACAGGGAGATTTGTGGGGCTGGACAGGATGGTATTCCATCCATGCCCACACTGCAGGTATTTTATGTCACCCTGAGAGCTACCTAACACTGTGTGAGGCACCCTCTTGCACAACACCTATTCCACAAGGCCTTTAGCACATTTGGGAAGACCCTCCAAGTACGTTCCCTAACTTGTCTGTGCCACATGCACGCCCTGATTTCAGCATGCAACTGTTCATGAGCAGTAGTGTCCACCTTAATTTCACTGAGACAAACTATGACGAATTCAACTTGAAAGGCAGGGGAAGCATGAGGGAAGCAGAAGTCTGCAGACAGCACCGGGCATTCCTTACCTGCTCTCCTTCTACTTCAGGGCACTGTTGCTGTCTTGTACAGCTATTAAGACACTAAGTTCTTGACGTAACAGACCACATTCCTCGCTCTGGGGTAGGAGCTCTCATGAAGCAGCAAGCACGGGCCTCACAAGGGAAGGAAGCCAGGAGCTGAGGGCAACAGTAAAGCAAGGTAGGCAAGGCAGGTAGGGGAATGATCCCACCCAGGTGGGCACAACTGCACAGTACCTGGGCAGGTACTGTCCTGGTGAGCAGGGTCAGACAATATTCAAGATTATTAGACATGTCTGCGGTGATGAAAGAGGCGCAAGGTCAAGCCAGCAAGTCAAATCAGTGATTCAGGATCAGCAAGGCACATGGCCAGGTACGGGTATACCTCAGACAAGTCTCAAGGATGGAGGCCTGAGCTTCAACGCAGTTCCCAAGGAAAGGACAGGAGGCCTGCAAGAGGCTTCCCATAGCTCCTTCTCGCACAGCTCCATGCAGCAGACTGATGCAAGGATACAGCTGCATCATATCAGAGTGGGACTGGAGCATGGGCAGCCAAACCCCAAGAAGGGGGGAAGAGGCTGCAGAGCCTCTTGGTGCACTCAGAGCCCTGACAGCAGCGTGCTTATTTCCAGATTTCCATCCAGTTCAGAAGCTATCAGTCTCTTAAAAGTAATCTTGTTAGAGACGAGGCACAGCTGTTCAGGGCTGTGATGTTTACTGCAGCCCAGTGAAAGTCTGCAAAGCCATATGCCGTTTGATCCTCTGCTCCCTGGCTACTTCCCAATTCGGTGTCCAGAGGACTGTAGGTAGAGCTGTGCCAGAATCGCTGACAAACACAAGCCCTTCTGCTGGCCCTGGAGGGGGCTTGCCAGCATCATAATTATACAAGATTACATTCTGCTGTAGTCTGTGATCCATCGTACCCTAGTGATCATTGCAGTGGTTCATCTGTGCTTTCAGATCTGAACTGTCCACATTTTGATAAGCAGCCACGTGTAGACAAGGCAATAGCATCATTATGTCATATATAAATGGCCTTATCCTGACAACTGCTCTCTTGGCAGCAGTGATGCTGTCTTTGTGACTGACGTAATGCCAGTGTGGACTATATCTTCAGGATCACCGTGGCCTGCCATCCACTTAGTCATCTGCAGGAGAAAGCGGGGAGTGTGTTCAAACTGAAGGGTTCCAGATGGGGACAGTCAGATGACTAAATCAATTAGGGCAACAAAAATGCTAGCCTTGGCCTTAGTGGAAGTTACCTCTCCTTGCAACACCACCTTAACTAGAGTCTGTAGCTATATGTGGTGGTATTAAGTTCAAGACTCCACAATTCTTTACAATTTCCAGCTTTCTAAATGTGCCTCCTGTTTGTCTCTTTCCTTCAGTCTGCTCTTTTCCAAGCCTATTTCTTTCCTCTTCCCCATTAAAAAATCATTACTTCTGTAATTTTCCCTTCTTCTCTCTACTCTGTGAAAAGTCAATTCCTTCTCCAGTTGCCATAACAGATGACAACCACTTGATTGCCTGGAGACATAACAGGTCAGGCTTGGTCTCTCACCCCCAGCAAACACCTCCTCAGTGTGAAACACTTGTAGTAACCAGTCTTCTTTACTCTTTGTCTACAATTTACAGAAATTTATGATAGAAGAAGGATAAGGAGGAAGACCAAACGCGGACTACTGACCTGCACCTTCAGATAAAACAGAGAAAATCGCAGTATTTTGCTTGAAGTGTAACCATACATGCAGTAAAGCTGATCCTTCTGACTGTAGCCAAATCAGATCAGGACCTGGCCCATCACAGGACACCAAGATAGAGCCACTTTTGTTGAAACCCCAGCACACTCCTAGAAATACAGTGACCAGAAGTGAAAGCCCTTTACCTTCAGCGCCCAGTTACTTTCAGCTACAGATCCAGGGTAAGAATTGCCTGCTCTTGCATTCAGTAAGAGGTTCTGTTACCTTCAGATAATCTAAGGAAGAAAGCAAATTCTACAGAAGATAAAATAAAAATTGAGACCAAAGCAGCATTCTTGTACCCGTGGGGGACCACAGAGGGGTGCATGATGCCATAACTCACAACAAGTGCTATGAGTTTCTGCTCTTGCCCATTTCTGGCAGGTGCAGTCAAGAGTTTCAGCTCCCCAAGCCTGCTGCTGAACCAAGACGACCAGGGCTGGAGATGGCAGGACATCAAGGCAACAAGGATGAATCAAGCCACTGGTGGGAACCAGTAGGGCTGCTGAGAAACCTGGCTTTTGCTGTCTTGTCCTGTGTGCTAGTTCTGTCTGTTCTCTGCCTCACCAGTGCCCCAACGGAGGTGCTCAAGTAGACCAAACATTTTAGGTACTTACAATTATGGAGCATTGTGTTGTCATAGATTAAATTGTCCCAGGTCACATGGGCAGCAATTAAGAACTGCATTTTAGGCACATTTTTAAATGCCTATCATTACATGGTACTCCAGAGCAGGGGCTGTCTCCCTGAGTCACTGGATAACACGGTGTACACATTGTGGATTTTGTGAAGAAATCACAGGATCTAGTCATTCCTTGCTAAAATAAACAACAGGAGATAGTTGCTGCCTAAATTAAATTTCTGCTTTTAGCCTCTTGTGTTTCTAATAAATAAGGCAGATAAGTACAGGATATGCAAGCAAAGCGATAGTCATACATCATTAAGTAGTAATACTTTAAGCTTTGTTGGTTAATAATCCGAATGTAATAGAAAAACACATTGTACTGCATAATTAAATATGGTTTAGAAGCAGAGCACAGCACAGAGGGTCCTTACCACTTACCTACATTACACTACCTTTCACTACATTATGGGACACCGTTGCATTGTTGCAGTTAGCATGCTTAAGATGACATATTAAGCAATTCTTCCCCGTTTACCCCCTCTGCCTTTTTAAATAGTCATGTCATGCCTTGAACATATATAGTATCTAGAAGGTAAATTTAATAGATCTAAAACTTAAGATATAAAGTACTAGATACAGTAAGGCCTCTGCTCAGGCTTGTACCTCCTCTGTCCTGACCTGGCTTCCTGGCTGCGCTTGGGCCCGTCTCATCCTGGTAGCTGTGCTGAGTGATTTCCAGGCAATGTTAGACCTTGGCCACCATCTCTGGCCCTGATCCTGACCTGGACTTGCCACTCCATATCCTGGCTCCTTGTGGGGAGGTTACTGCTACTGCTTGCTGTGTTGCTGCGCCTCACTCCTGGCTTGCCTTCCCTTGAGAGGCTGCCAGCCCTCGTGGCTCCATGACACTTCTCTGTGCCATTTGTACAGTAACTGCTCGAGGCATTTCTTAAAATTTAACATATCTGATTTACACATGTAGCATTTTTAAATAGGACTGACAACTAGTCATGCATCGGGATGCATTTGTGCAAGCCACCACAATGACTAAAAATTGCTTTTTTTTTTTTTTCTGCCAGTATTGACATCTTTCAAAGGTACTACAAAAAGTGATTTTGTATCACAAATTATCCTGAAGCTACCTATGAAACTTAGCAGTGTTAGTTGTTCCTCACAGACCTTGTTTTTTAAACCTCACACTTTTTCATGGCTAACACTTTGAAACAGACGCTTAGAAAGAGAAACTGGGATGAGCCTCTCAACTTCTGTGAAGTCTATCAAACTAGATTATGGTTTGGACAGACGGAGTCCATGTGAATTTTGTGAACAGTGATGCACTGATTCATCTTGAGTAACATGCATTTTTCAGAGAAAGCTATGGAGGCACAGAGCCCCTTACAGGTGTGCTGGAGTCTAGGCTCAGTCCCTGTATAGCCCCAGCTACTCTGATGCTGATCAGTTCAGCAATGTTGTTTATTCTAAAGGTGACGGATACGGAGATCTGTTCTAACAATGTTTTATCATGAACAGTTTATACAGAGGGTCTTATTCCTCTAATTTGTGATTTTCTGACTGCCTGTCAGGCATTGTATCACCTTCCGTTTTACAGGGAAGCTAATTATTTGCCTCATTGCAGCACAGCTAACAGCAAAGATCAGGCAGTGCCCTCCGTGAGCAGAGAAACATGTGCTAATGGGGACTTCCCATGTACAAAAGGATGTGTGTGTGTGTGTGTGTATATCTATCTCACCTTGGATATAATGAATTTGTTAGAACAGATGCATTGCAGACCTTTAAGAAGGACAGCGCTAGTTACTACATTTCCTTTATAGATGATGTTTTGTGCCACGAGGTGCAACAGCTAGCCATATGCTGGCGTAAATTGCTGGTATAATTGCCTGGTGATTTCAAAGCAGATTTAAGTGAGCAAAAGCTTCTGTGTCTTAAACTAACATGAGGTAATGCATAAAGTCTGTAATTCTCATTATCTTCTCCTAGGTCATATTCCATCCCTTACTAATTGGCTCTGTGGGCACCTCTTTTTGAGTTACAGTAACGTTTACAACCTTTTCTTGATAATCTAATGTGCAGCCAGGTGAGACTCCAAATACAAGGTGCTTTTATTCCCATTTCTTTTGCTTAAGCATCTGAACTGGCACTACAGTTCCACCTATCTGTGGGTGCTTTTCCATGTCAGCAGCTGCTACAGTTGTTAAGTGTGCAATAGGGATGTGCCTTGGCCACTGTTATTTCAGCATGGCTCTTCCACTTTAGGGTATTCCTCAGCACTAATTTAAGAGCTTGTTTGGTACAGACATACAGTAGGTCTGTTTCAGGGGTCACGTTTGATCTTTTTGACATTATTCCTTTGGAAGCTCATATTCAGCTGGAGTCTTGTTATGATATGAGACCGCACAACCTTTGAAAATCCAAACAAGTGATACCGTTTTTCAATCCATGAACTAAACGGCTGGCTGGGTTGGCTCAGTTTACTGAACTCTGCGTAGATGGCTCTGGTGATTGCTCTCTATGAGCTTGGATCAAAAATATGTGGTTGCACTTTCCTAGTTAATAATGCTCCCTCTGCTAGCTTTTTTTTTTTTTTTTTAAATGACCAGCAGGAGGATTAAAACTTCCCCGAGGGCGATACTCGTTGATTTGAGATTTTACTGGCAGAGATCACATACATCAGTCTTCTATTTTAAGTGGAAATGTATTATTTTAAGGCTATAGTACATTCTTTCTGTTAAGACTCTGTATCAGAAAAGCTTCAAGGGTATGTGTAATGTTAGACATTGCTCAGATTAACCTCATCAATATAGGTTTTGTTCCCTTCTTCTGTGTCAAGCTTTTTATAGCTATTGATTTAAAAAAAAGGATATGTACCTTCTTGAAAAACAGCAGCCATGCTGGACACCATACACACTAGTAACAGAACCTTTGTCCTAGAGTATATAATCTATAGATACAAAAATTATACAATGAATGAACAGCTCATAGTAAAAAAAAAAAAAAAAAAAAAAAAAAAGCTGCATAGCAGAAAAAACAGCTTGTTGTGTGTAAAACACTTACTAGACAAACATAGCAGGTAGCTAGGTTTTGAAGCCTCAGTGCATTAAAAATAATATTTGGCACCCATTGTTACAGAAGTAGCTGGACGTGACTAACTAATGTGAATCGTCAGTGTCTTCTGGAAGGTAGCCGCCCTCACCTGCAGGCAGAAACTCTGAGTGCCAAGGCTTGGGTAGGGATGTTCTTAACTCCTGACCCACTCATGTTCACCTTCTGGCAGTGTCTCTGGACACTGGAGCACTGAGGAAATGCGAGGACAGCACTCCCGCCCGTCTGTCACTGGCGCTTGAGGTAATCAGGTGCTTGCAAAAGCAGTAACAAAATAGTGCTATTTAATTCCCACAAAAAAAAAGGCAGATCAGAAAAATAAATCTTCATATTAGTGCCCAGCATTTTAGAGCAAAGTATTAAAAGAAAAAAAGACATTAAAGAAACACAGGAACAGCCCTTTACATCTTGTCATTCTAAAGGCTAAAAAATCCCTCCTCATCCGCAATACCCATTTTGAGGGAACGGAGGAGACGCTTTTCCTACACAACGTTATGAGCAACAATATTATTTACAGGCGAAACGCGTTTAAAATAAACCCTTCCCGCTACGACACGGAGGCAGGCCGCCGGCCCGCGCCCAGGCTGCCGGGCGGCAGAGGCCGATCGCGGGGCGGCCCCGGCCGCAGGGAGCCCGCGGGGCCCGCTCTCTGCCGCCTCCCAGCCCCGCTGCGCCGCCTCCTCCTCCTCCTCTGCCCTCACTCCTTCCCTTCTCCGCCATGGCGGCAGCGGCTTCCAAGCAGGCAGCGAGACGCCCTCCCTCGCCGCATCCCCTCAGCAGCCGGTCGCGGGCTTTGTTCGTTTCTGCC
>WHYT01017493.1:342489-358047 GCA_009806455.1 Tetrax tetrax
GGGAAAGATATATTCGTTCTTCTCTATTGTACTGACTCAGCCACCTGAATTTGTCATAGTAAAAATTTAGCTGTAAGATGCTGCCAGCAACTACTTGGCTGCCATCCCGCTACAACAGTAGCCTGCATCCAAGTTCTGATGCCAAATCATGCGTAGGTTAACCTTTGTAACCCATCTCAAATCAATGCGCGCTGTCTCTGGGGAAGAAATCTGGCCTATTTATGGGAATACTCTCTCTGTATTAGATAGCTTGCATGCAAACTATGCAATTAATGCCTCGAGCAGTTGTTACTGAGAAGCTTCCCCACTGTGAGACAATGTCTGTGAGAAACTACTCTTGTAGAAAGTAAATCCTCTTTTCACCTTAAGATTCTACATGACTGAGTCATTGAATGTGGAAGTATCAGTAAGGTGTCTATTGCTGAAACAGTGTCATGTGCAGGAACAAGTTATGGTTCATGTCTGCACACTTTCATCTGATGCATGACATGAGTGGTGACTAGCAAGGTTTCCGTGAAAGATGTTGTGACCTGTGATCTAAGATGTCGTGCAAGGACTGTAAACTCTGCAAAGCATACTGTAAGCTGACATCAGTTAAATTTTCAGATGCCGTACTTGAATGCTAGCATTTAATCTAGTGTTAACGGTTCATCCATTAGCAATTAACACAGAGGGAATGTTGAAATAACCAAGTGTTCTCCAAAATCTAAACAGTGGTACAAATCTTTTGAGAGAAAAGTTGGTAAATATTTTTTTTTTTTTCTTTCTCTAAACTTGCTTTAATTAGGGGTGAGCAATAGGCTTTTCTTTCCGTAAGATAGTTCTTTATCTGCCTCTATAATAAAGTAGTATCACAAGGAGCAGGTTAGGGTAGGGATCTTACTGTATGATGTAGTACTCCTTTCTCATTTTATGTCTTTGATCTACTCACCTGGATTATCTCCATCCAGGATTAGGTTAAAATTTTTGGCCTGTAGTTGGGTAACGAGATTACCTCCAAAATGCCTACTTTTCGCTCTATGTAAAATTGAACGATTCACGCTTCACACTTTTGTAAATGTGGCAGCAGAAAAACACTGGTAGAAAAGATTCATGGGCTTTACGCATTGTTACTGTTCCTTTAGATTTTTTTTCATGTCAGAATGAGAATCTTAAAACACTCAGGCTAACATTATGTTCTGTAAACAGTTTGATAGTTTTTCAGTGTTTTCATAAAAAAACATAATAGGATGACAGGAACCACAAACAAATTTAAGACACAAAACATGACAAGTTTTGACAAGGAAAAAGCAGTACTATCTTGTATCTTTAATGAAGTTTGGAGGGTTTTTTGGATACTTAAGAGAAAATTTAGTTTATATACAGCAGACACAGTTGCTTGTAAGATGGGGGATTACTTACCGTATGAGACAATGTCAAGCCTGAAGGTTTGTAAGCACTTCAGCAGCAGGTCTTTAGAATTTAAAATGAACTTTGAAGAGGGTGCGGAAGGGAAGGGAAACAAAGGCAATGTATTTCAGTAGGTTTAATGCAGATTATTTTGTGGGTGTAGGTAGGATTAGTCACCTACATATCGTAGGGTTCATAAGCAGCAGTACTGGAGAAAAATATTTTGAGAGTTTTTCCTATTTTTTTGTACACTATACAGATTATGTTGCAGTATCATGCTGTTGTATGGGGTACAGAAAGCAGCTATTCTGGTTATTAATCAAGTATGGTGTTTGTAATAGACTTGAAAATGTTCTTTCACTTTGGTCAGTGCTGTAAGGCACTGGTGTTTAGTTTGGGTGCAGCACAGTATGGACCTTGTGTGAGGGGGCAGAAGGGAAGGGAGAAAAGGAGGTCAAGAGTAGAGAACTGGAAAACGGCATGATCTTTTAGGGAAAGGCTTAAAAGAATTGGAGTGGTTTATTTTAAAAAAGAGAAGCTTAGAAAAGTCAAGTCTTAAAATATTTAAAGGTTATACTCTCCTCTCAGAGCTGTCTATAATACTTACGGGCAGTAATGATCAAGGTGTGGTCAAGGAATGTACACCTGACTTCTACACCTACTTTTGCACCTACCTCTACAAAATATATTTGAGTGAATTTATTGTGCTTGTAGGATTAATGTGTGAGCAATACTGAAAAGAAATAGCATTGAGTAGAGAAATTACTGTATGTTTTATAGGCTAGCACATAAATCCCATATACGTGGGTGTGATAATACTGCAGTAACATGGAGGACACCGTACTTTCAAGGAAATATATTTATATCATGGATCTTTTCTCTTCTCGGAGAATACTGTGAACTGCTCGTTTGAAAGTTGTCTTGTCACATCTCGGCCGTAAAGCCCTGGAATCTTACATGCCCTCATGCGTATTATTTCGTGAGATCAGCTTACTTTTTTCTGCAGTCGTTCAGTTTGAGAAAAAGAACTGCTTAGATGCATGGGAAGAGAAAGAAATAGAAATGAACCCTTCTGCTGTTAAAAGTGCTATGTATGTTTATTTTACAGCCTCGATTACTTTAGGTAAATGAGGAAATACATAATCCTTTTGGGTTAATTAAAAATATTGACAAATAATGGCTATACTTATAATGTCACTATTTGAAGATGAACAAAACAAAGAGAGGCAGGCTAGAAAGGAGAGCATTTACAGAGATCCTTGCCTTTGTAACTGTCATTGATAAGGTGAAATTGTGAAACACATAACAAGGTTTTGCAGCAGGTTTTTATCCAGTGTTGATGATAAACTCAATTACTTTTCCAGTATTAGCGTTAAGGCTCAGAAGACTGAAGTAAAAAACACTGATTTTGATGATTAGGAAGTATTTCTAAACAGAATTAATGGACTTCAGCAATAACAAATACTTTAATGATTATTTTATGAGGGGAAACAATAGTATTTAACTGTAAATGTTTGTATGTCTGTTGAAACTGCTTTTCCTTTGTCTGAATTTTGGTATGGTGAATGGAATTTACTTTTTGATGCCATGCTTCATGTTTCAAGTTTTAAAATGTCTCTCTTTGTTTTGACGGAGGACTAGTTGTTGTCTGATGGTAGATTTATTTTGTCTTTGCAGTGGAATGCCAGAAGCATCACAGCCTCACTTTGTACCTTGCAATAATAATTTAGCATAAACACTATAATTGCTGTATTTACCTTCATTTTATAAGCTGGAAAAACATAGTTATAAATTACATGAATTTAGAAGGCAGTAACATCAGTTTGAGTGCAGCAGAAAAAAAGAAGCAGTACTAAATTGATTTAAAAAAATGAAATAACCAAGGTGATTCTGGAATTACATATTGACAAATATATGCTTATGAAGATGCAACCCAAAATTTGGCAGCAAGATAATGATTTAAAATTCATGCTATTTTATGCCCAATCAAGTCTTTTTAATGTCATTTTTATGTCATCAGGTTACTGCTAGTAATACTTAATTAGTCGGTAGCCTTACTATCATCCTTCTCCACATCCTAATTCTAATCCTACCTGGTTTTTGTGCCTGTTTTGAAAGAATGGTTTCTGTCACGGAAGGGTTTATGGACTGGTCAGGTTTTTCAGTGCTGACTCAAAATGAGAGCCATCAGAGATGGTGATTTTAGAGGAGCTCTTTGTCACCAAACTGCAGACTTCTATCATTTAGTCAAAGTGGTGGTGGGATCTTAAATTTGGGTGACCAATGGTGTTGGTAGGCTGGAATAAATTGCTATGTTCTTGCCAGGTATTGAGCAAAGTGACCTTAAAAAATCCAGCCAAATAAAATCTCGAAGTATCAATTGCAAAATTGCATTCAGATTCTTAAAAGTGGTTATGTAACACTTGGAACTTGTAGTTGTGACTAATTGGGGGAAGGGGGGGGCGGGGAGGAAAACAAATCAATATCAGTAGCACAAAGACTCAATTGCCTACATTTATCTATGTGATAGTTTCTTACAGATCTGTTCCAGTATTGGAAGCATTATTGATTCTCATCTCCTTCCCAAGTCATTAGTTGATGAAAATACGTACTAAGTTCCTCTGCAGTAAATTACCACTTCATTAGTTGTGTTGTGTACACTCAGAGCTAGTCTTGGTTAATTCTTGTCTGGCTTTTTATAGAAACCTGAGCTCTGTAATCTGTTGTGTAATCAGCTTGGTTACACAGAGGCCACTTACGTATCAACTGTTTGCTGTATGTCTTATAAATGTTAGTAAATTAGGACATCAAATTATAAAAGAACTGTAACATTTGAAAGCGTTTGCCGTGAACCTGTGCTGAGGCAGCAGTACAAACTACAACAATTTGTGTTCTGAGACATGGAAAACCTATCATGTAGAGTATTAGAAGTGTTCTGAACTGGGATTTGCTATCTTTATCTCTCTTTACCAGTATTAGTAACTGACTTTAAATTTCTCTTGTACTTAAATGTAAAATGTATTCGTTAATTAAGTTATTTGCTAAAGGATTACCAAATTCATTTATAGTAACTAAATAGCTTTTGCTCCAAGGTATGAAAGAAAACAAACAAACAAAACAGTGACCTGAAAAGCCAACAACAACATCTGTGAAATTGTGCTGTAATTCCAATTGAGTTTAAAATAATGGAAGTAAAGCTAAAAAAAAAAAAAAAAAAAAAAAAAAGTATGTATATATACACCCAGTGTGGAAATATGAGTAAAATGCATTAACTGAAGGCAGCATAACATCAAGTTATTTAAAACTAAGCCCGTATGTTTGCATATTAAAATGTAATATTCAGGTACAGTTGCAAATTGGATTGAGTTCTTGAAATAATAGAAAAGTTGATTTGAAGACATCCCTGAAAGTCATCTTAATTAAACCTTTTGCTCCAAGAAGGACTCTGGCTCAGGTCAGCTGTAGCTTTGACTACCTGTGTTGTGAAGAAGTCCAAAGATGGGAGGTTCTGCAGCCACCCTGCGGAACCTGTTTCAGGTTGCACTATGTAACCTGTGACAGAAGTCTGCATTAAAAACTACACAACTTGTAATTTTCAGCTTTTATAACTGAAAGTTTTATGTATGGCAGCACTGTTGCTCAGTAATTCTGATTTGATTTGCATTGTTTTATAATGTGTCTTGTTTTGAAAACAGATCCGAGTATTCTTTGTGCGTTAGTGTCCAGAAGATAACCGCGTGACTTTGTATTTTTCATGAATGATATCTAAGAGCTCTGAACTGTGCATGTTGCATTAGGGTTGTTTTCTTCTCCTTGTGGAGTACTTTGTGTTTATTAGTGTCGAAATTCACCTGGCATCTTTTGCTATAGTCATGGAGGGCAGTGAGCTTCAGATTTTGGTGTGTTCTAGAACTATGTGTAATCATCACCATTTTCTACCTTGCTATTCAGTCCTTTGTCTTAATGTTTGTGGTATGCAGTGCAGACCCATGGACTATATCCACTGTTAACTAATCCTTTAGAAGAGGGAGTGTTGTACTCATATGCTTCATTTCCCGTGGTTTAGTATGGGAGAAAGGGAGGTTCTTTCTTCTTGAAGTGCCTTAACAGTTCAGTTTCTTTAAGAACCTTTGGTGAAGGATCTTAGAAAAGCTATTTCAACACCAGTCTTTCCACTTCCTCCTCCCTGCCCCCTTCCCCCTCCGCTCATTTTCTTCATCTTTCAGAGAAGTCTTGTGGGTGAGACATCATCTGTCTGCCAGAAGTATTGTCTTCTCTCAGAAAGTCACAGGGTTCACATGGGCCTAGAAATTCTAGTCTCTGTTATAGCTGGTATGAGTTTGCTCATAAGGTGCTATATAACTCTTAGGATTTCATGTGATTGCTCCTTTTAAAAATACTGTGTGATGCTTTACTGTTTTCCGTTCTTTTGGTAGAGATGCTGATTTAAAGCATGTCAGCAGTTTTATATTTTGGCTCTTGTAGAACTCTTGGGTGAATACTCGCTGGCCCCAATGGGATTTGTTGTTATTGCTGTACTTACTCAAAGACCTTTTATACTGTAGTAGCAGTTTGAGAAACTTGCTTAGATATTAGTATTTCAACAATAACTTTAGCTTGTAAACCTTCCAAAATACCTGTTGTAGAGATTTAGTTTGGACCTTTTTTTTTTTTTTTTTAAAAGCTTAATATTGTAGCCTTTTCTTTCTTTATCAGTCCTTTTGCATCTCGGTCATTTATCAGCCTTTTTATCTGTCAGATTTCTTGCATCTGCTTTGAAATGTCTTTATTTTTATTAATCCTCCGGAATATTTTTGATCAGTCTTTCTTTTGACTTTTTTTTTTTTTGTTTGGTTGTTATAATTTTTATAATCCTTTTTTCCTTTCAAGCATGTCCGTTAATTTTTTGGTTTTAAATATAAAATTCACTACCCCTTTACCGTTTTCCCTAAGCCGTGAGTAATAGTGGCCTTGGAATAAAGCTCTCCAGGAGTCACAAAAACATGAAAACTGTTTTGTTTTGTTTTTTTTTTAATCATGAAATAATAATTACTCACAGCTTAAAAGTAATTTTATAGTGTTGTATCGAATTTTTCTTCAGCTTTTGGCAGTTTTCTTGAACTTGATAGCAATTCATTTTCTCTGTCCAAAAGGTTCTGCATGTAACCTTCTACATGGTGAAGTGAGAGCTATATACATTTTTAATCTGCACAGTAAAAATACAGTTTGCAGCCACCAAAGCAGAGTAGAGTTCTCAGTTTGGCTCAGACACCCCTAGTCCTATTTCACCACCATGTACGTGAGTAATTTCTGAGTCTGCATTTCAATGTGATTGATGATTACCTCTGGGTTATGGAACTTGGTTGGTTGCTTCCAGTCGAGAAAGTTATGCTCTGTGCCTCCTGTATTCCTGAAGGACAGAAGAAGTGGAAATAACAGTCCTGGGTGAGACAGGCAAAAGTTCCTTCTAGACTGATGCTAAGCAGCTGGTGATTGCAGTCTTTTATTTGGGGAAAATTCTGTTCTCTTTCATCCTTTCAATCCACTTAATTCCATACTTCCTAACAAGTGCTTCAGATTTTGACATATTTCATATTAAAGATGTATACTTAGTTAGATAATTTTTGAATGTAAAGCACCTGTCTTAGTATTTATCAGTAGCTTTTGCAATTGTTTTAAAGCTGAAAATAAAATGGTTGTTTAATTTTATTTATACAAGTCTCGAGGGTAGTTACCTTTGCATATACTGACAGTGCTGTTAATGCAATTTAAAAGTATATCACAAATAATACCCTAAAAGTGCAGCTGTACAATTTATTAAAACCTACCACATGCAGATCTGACAACATAATTTGTAGCTTCTGTCCTGTCCTTCAGTGATTTCGTACCCTGTTTACAGATGCCAATGAAGAGATGAGCATTAGAGCATTCAGTGAAGGCCATCTAATTTGAGCTTTTTGAAAGCATAAGGAAGTAGATTCAACAGCTGCACAGCCCTTTCAGAGAGTACCCTGCTTAGTTGTTTCTTGTCTATTCAAGTGAGGCTTCTCCACATGCATTTCCTCCTTTCCCGGTCGCTTGCTTGGAGAACAGTGGGTGTCCCGAAACCAGCCTTTTGTAGAACTGTGTGATGAGACATTCTCTAATTTCTAGGATTTCTGACTCTCATTCAGGGCTTTACAAGTGATTACTTTATGTTTTTCTGTTCGGAACTGAGATTATAAAGGAAAGTTGATTCTAGTTTTTAGTTTTGCTACATAGTTTAGGTGAAGTGCTTGGGGAGTGAAGTATATCACATTTGGGAAAGAGCAAGCATAGAGTCTGAGGTTTTTGATGGTTTTGTATTATTGGAGATTGGTAATGTGGCTGTAATGGTGTTAGTAAGTTTTAAGTTTGGTTCATGCGCAAAGTTTTTCTTAATTTTTCTGTTGTGAAATGCTTGTGAAGAAATACATATGCTGCTAGTCTTGTAGTATGGTTTTAAGCCTTTTTATGTTTTTAAAAAAAATAAAATTGTATTCCCATCAGGAGGAATTCTATATTAAAAAAAAAAGACTTGGGAGAAGCATACATGACACCACATACACACTGTAGGAGGTACTACTATAAACACCTCACTAATGCAAGTGTTGAAATGTCTTAAAATGCATGTTCTCAGTGTAAGAACTTGATAAAGAGGATACTGAAAACTTGCTTTTTATACTTAATTTTTGGAACAGAGTAATTTCAGGGAGGCTGGAGGGGAAAAAAACCCAATACATGTGCCAATAATTAAAAAGAGAAGAGTGGTGTGTGGGTCTAGGGAGGTGTAAGAGAGAATGATGGACTGTCAGGCTAACCTAATAATAGACTGATACTTCTGTTTGCATGTCAAATGTTTTAAAGAATAATTCTAAAACTATCACTGGTTACTGAAGGTTTTGTATAAAAATAGTCCTTGTCTTTTGGAAATGGATGAGAAGCTAAGTTAGTAAAGGTGCCTAAAAAATCACGGCATTAATACAGACTTTGAAGCACTTAAAGTATTGCAGGGAGTGCTGAGGTGTCCTGTGCCTGTGGTGGCCCCTAGCAGAAACCTCCTCACCGCCAACTCCTCTCTGGACCTACCGACTCAGATGTAAGACAGCTCTCTTCTCTCCAGTATTGTTGCAGGAGAGGGGAAAATCGCTGCTTGTTAGAAAGAGCAGTTGTGTCCCGACCCTTTGCCTCTGCAGCGTTGGTAGGAGGGAAAGGAACTGGCTCTGTGGAAAGATCAGAGAGGCTGGGTGGGGAGCAGAGGGTTTCTGAAGGAGTACAGTGGGTGTTTGCATTGGACCTCACCATCAGATGCTGTACTACTGTTTCTACAATGAAATAATTCTTGTAGTGTTTGGTCTGTAGGACTGTAATGCTCCTAAGTTGTTGGTCTTTATGCCATTCCTACTGAAAGTTTAAGGAAGTTCAAGGTTGAAGTAACCTGGGAAGAAGGTAATGGATTGGTTCTAACATTTAAAGCACTGCACTTATTTTTTTTTTTTTCTTTTTTTTCTTTTTTTTTCTTTTCTTTTCCCGCCTAGGCTCTGAGCATTGAGAGGTTTATACCTTAATTTCTGTCAGCTAAATGTATGAGAACTTGAGCTTGGAAATGCATATTCTATGAATTCCTTACTGGGATTTCAATTTGACTTGGGTTGGAGAATGCACTTAAGGAAGTGGTGTATTCCCAAGAGTGAAAAGTTAGGTAGTTGGGATGCAAGTTTAACTACTTAGGCAACTGAGGTGCTGTAGTGGCTGTGCACCAGTTTTAGGGATGTCAGTAGTATTTTAAAGATAGATTAAGTACCTGAGTGTCTGTTCATCTGAATGCTTACCTAGTTGCAACTAGCATTTTGTAATTCTGTGTGCTTTCTGGATGGTGCAAATAGGTTTTAGCTAGCATAATTCCACTTAAAACATAGTGGATTTTTAATAGTGATACAATACAGTACATTCTGTTATTTTAACATTTTGTTTTTGCATCTTTGAGGCATGAAATAGGGAAACAGTTTAGATTAAGTTCCTGTAAAGCAATTATAAAACTGATTTGACCGTACTAGAAAGAATGGCTACAGATGGTTCACTGTCAAAACCTGAGGCTACATGAAAGTGTCTTCTAGGTCAAGTTTATTTGATATTGTCATTAAACGCCTGGATGGTGGAGCATGAAATACTAAGTTTAGACACAAGATAAATCTCCTTAGGGATGCGGAACTGGGAGTCCTTAGGGTCAGAGTTCAAAGTGATGTTAACAAACTGGAGCAGTGATAGGAGAACAAAAATACACATGGCTAGCAATGATCATTGGTATAAGGACAAGATGTGGAGGAAGATATACCAGATGCACAAGACTCGGAGCAAGACGTACAAGATACAGGAAATAAGTCTTTAAATGTGGTAGCAAAAAGGAAAGGCCCTTTCTCCATAGATGTGCAGCAAGGTTAGACGTTAGGAAAAACTTTACTTGTCTGAGTGTGAGAATTTAGTAGTAAAATTGCCAACAATGCCACGGAATCTACATTTGCCATTCCTGACAGATATTTGCCTTGTGGATAAGGGAAAAGTTTGGCAGGGCTTTTGAATCTTTCTAAAATCTTCTCTGTTCTTTCTCACCCTTAAGTTACATTTTATGTTGTCCGGTAGTTTGTAATACTACATTATTCTTTACATAAAAAGCTCAGAAGTTGAAAGAAAGAACAATGTCAGTTGCCTTCCCAGTATTGATATGCAGGTTTTAGTGTATGAAAAAGCCTTCTTTAAAATCTCATTTTTGTATTTAGCTTAATAATATTTTAAAATGTGTTGTTTTTTTTTTTTTTAAACAGCTTTGATGATAGCCCCTCAGTAAAATTTGTAACATTGCAGTTACAATACAGTAATTCCTTTATACAACTGAAATTTGTCAGAACATTTTGAAACCCTATTAAGAGTACTCCAAGTTTTAAAAATAGCCAATATAGGCGAGAAGGTGGTTCTGTTATGGAACAATACTGGCACCCAGTGGTAGTCTTGTACTAGTGCATTCTTTGAAGTTGCACTTTGCTTTATTGTTAGAATACTTCTCTCTTCTTTTGTGGTGTTACAAGAAATTTGAAAGCTCTGCGATTTTTTTTTTTTTTCCTTTAAAACTTTATCTTCTGTATGGCATGATTGTATAAATCTGCTTTCTTAGCCAAGTAGTAGGAAGAACCTTCTGGTTTCTGCATACACGCATTGAAAATAGCTATATAAAATCTACTCTAAAGCTTCAACATTGTTTCATGCGTCTGGCACTGAATTACAAGAAGTACTGTTAGCACTGTTTGTGTTTTCTGCTAATATCACAGTGATTCTGTGAAGAGTTGTGAATCTGAAATATGTAAATTTGATGGAGCATGCTTATTAATAATAATTTTCATTATTTACTTCTTAAAGAAAGCTTCTCTTTAATAAAATGTTAATTGTAGAGATGATAGGAGAAAATTACAGAAGATTTCTAGAAAAATGTAATACGGGATGGAAGATTGAAGATTTGTGTTTGTGCATGAACTGTTAATTACAAATGGAGAAGACATGCTTTTCAAGACAGCTGTTTGTGAAAAGTAAATATTATTAGGAAACTTGTTTATCTGGTGGGCTTAATTCTAGAATACAACTCTTATTTTAAACCTTTCAAAGTGTGTATGTGTGTGCACATGTGCTGGCTTGTCTGGAGCCTAAGTATTTGATCCAGCAGAATGGAGCAGAGAAGCAAAAATGCATCTTCCTTTGATACCACTCATTTCTTCAGTGTTTCAAACATAGCTGGTAATAGTTTAGCGGTACAGAAATCTGTCTGTTGAGGCCATGTCAGTTGTTATCTGTTCTTGATGAGGTAAAGGCAAAGATAAAGTGATAAGTAGAGTCGCAGGTGAGATTGGTGCTACAGAGTTTCAGCCTTCAGCAATGGGAAATATTGAAAAGGAGAACGTACGTACCTGTAATGTGCAAAAGTGGGTTATTAAATTGATATCATACTTGATATGAAGGAGTAGTGGGAAAACAGCTCTGCCTGTCACTGATTTAGTATGTTTTTCTTTGTAATACAAAGGAAGAATTACAGAAATCTCTTTTTCATGGGAACTTATTGAGAACATTTTGACAGAAAAATTGCAGATTTGGATTTATATGTGAGTGGTTCACATAGGAAATGCTGATTCATTACTAATGGCTTTGTTTTAATATTTCATTTGAAGGTAAGGTAAGAAACTGGGAGATGTTCTTCTGACAAAAGCTGTTGCTAAAAGGATTGTATTGCTACATGTCTCAGATGAGTGGAGCTGAGAGCGGGGAATAGGTGAGATATCCCTCAGGTTTTAGCAAACATAATGTGGAAGAATTGCAGCAGAAGCGTTTATTTTCCTCTCTTAAGAGGATGCTCCACAAATAACTGTCTCAACGGTTTGCAGTAGCTTTGTACCCATTTGGTTGTAAACTGATTTTTATTTCTTTTTTTTTTTTTTAAATTTGTATTAATGTTCCAAGGCCACAAAATCCCTGTGTGACTCATGCAGCATTACTTGCTGTAATTCCTTTGAAATCAATTGAATTGTCTGCATTACTTCAATTTATAACTTCTGAGATTGTTTTAAAACATGTGGAAGAAAGAAATCTAACCAGTACCTTTTTTCTTGGAAACCAAAGGTGCTTACAATTGTTATTCTAGTTACCAGTCCTCGTATAGGAAAGTTCAGTATGATTTTGTGTGTATGTGTTGAGGTTTTTGCTGGTGATTTAAAACGTTTTTTTTTTTTTTTTTTTTTAAATTTCTTTAAAAATATAAATACCTCTTTAGGATGCTTAAGGTTTTGCTGGATAAAGCTTATTGTGGTTTAGCCCCACTTAACAGCTAAAATACCTCACAGTCTCTCACTTCCCCCTCACTGTCCCCTGCAGTGGGATGGGGAGGAGAATCAGGAAAGAGAAAGCGCAAAACTTATGGGTTGAGATAAAAACAGGTTCCCCTCAGGACCCTCCTCACTTAAATACTGAGCATGGTGTCACATGGGATGGACTACCGCTTTGGCCAGTTTTGGTAAACTATCCCAGCTGTTGGCTAATTAGTAAACCATTCCAGCTGTGTCCCCCAGTCACAGGGGCCACCAGCTCCAGTTCCTCTCCCAGCTCAGGTGAGAATTAATTCTATCCTAGCCAGAACGAAGGATGAGCCAAAAATTAAGCTGCCAGTTAGAATCATAGAATCGTTAGTGTTGGGACGGACCTTCAAAGGTCATTTAGTCCAACCCCCCTGAAAGGAGCAGGGACATCTTCAAACAGATCAGGTCCCTCAGAGCTCCATCCATCCTGATCTTGAATGTTTCCAGGGATGGAGCATCCACCACCTCTCTGGGCAACCTGTTCCAGTGTTCCACCACCCTCATTGTAAAAAGTTTTTCCTTATATCAAATTTGCATCTGCTTCCTTCTATTTAGTTACTTCCTTTTAACTCTTTCAGGCTCCTCTTCCAGGGTAATAGCTGCCTTGTATGTTAAGCAAATAATTTGTCTTGTTGCTGTTAGTGTAAGATGTCAGTGGTCAGCTACTGGCCAGCCTTTCTTAGAGCTTTGTGGAGCTTGGCTGCTTCTCACCCATTTGTTTTACCATTTATTTATTCGCTTCTTTACCTTAAGCGAAAGTGCATAATTCTGTAATCTTTGTTTACAGGAAGGACAAAGAGAAATTTCTTCATTGTGGCAGCAGCATTTCTGTACCAGTTTATTCCCCCTGCCTTTTTAAGGAAAAGGTGGGGACAGTTTGGGATGGGGATATGGAGAGCAAGCATTGGTGAGGACACTGCTTGTACAGCACTGCCAGAGAGCTCTTGGGGACAGGGAGCTTGTGAGCTGCTTCCAGCAGTGTGGTCTGCTTTGTGAGTAGTTTAGGTTTGCTTCCTACCATTTGTCAGTAGGAAATGCGTTGGATTAATGTGATAGGATCACACTGTGGGTTCACCTTTCATTATCTAAGGTTGTAATACTTTGCAAAATGGGCAGAACTGGTAATGCAGATGTTGTGAGGCACTCAAATTAATGTAATAGACACAGAGTTGCAGGCTGTTCTCTGATGCCAGAGTTTTTTTGCTGTCTCTGGTTTTGTTTAGGGTCAGATTTTTTTTTTTGTTTTTTTCCTTCATCTAATACAGAGAACAAAAAGATTGAGTGGTCTTATGCTGTAAAGGTCCTACCTTCAACATGCTGTTGTTAAGAGCAGATAGAAAAGGGGACTGTTTCCTTCAGAGCCTACAAAAAGAATTTCAGGCTTAATCATCCATATGTTGTGGGAGGAAGGATTAGGCCAGCTGAAGAGTTAATTTTGCCTGTTGTACCTCCCTTTTCCTAGTGGAGAGATATAGATTTATGTTTTTCTGTATAAGCACACTTATTTAAAACCAAAAATATCCTAAAAATACTGATTTTTATTTTTTTTTTTCCTTAAGTAAACTGCGAGCCTGTAGTGGGAAATAGTCAAAACTAAAAGTTAAGTAATTCTTATAGGAGACTGTACAGACAACGAGGAGAAAATAAAATAATTTATTTTAAATAACTTTCTGTAGGGTTCTTAAGAAAATCTAAACGTGTTTGGAGTACTCATTGCTGTATAAAGTAGTCTGTATAAGATTGTTATTAGGGCAAAATGGAAAAGACTGACTGGATATACACTAGTTCCAAGCTTCTGTTAAAGAAGAAGAAATCTCTGCCTTGGCTAAGTCTAATGTACAGTGTTTCCTGATTGTTGTTTGTTCCCTGACAAATTCCTAACTGTTTCTTATGAAATCTGCACTTTTATGTCCTGTTGCACGGAGGCAACACCTGATGCATTACTGGAAGGCTCTGCTAATTTTATGTTTTTGTCTCTGCTGAAGTTCTGCAGCATAGTTTTTTTCTTATTTAAATAGTTGTTGGTTTTTTTTTTTCTTGAAACTAATTTTGATCCTGATCTTATGCACTTTAAGTAAATTATGCTTTCATGTAGTAAACATCTATAAAAAACAAACCAACCTCAAACTATAAAATATCCCCCCCCAATTTGATGTTCACAGATTTTGCTTTTTTGAAGACTATTATAATAACCATGTTAATCGATCTTTTGCTGAAAAGTGTTAACATTTGCTTAAATCAAATAACGGATGTCCCCAGTGACATTTCATGATCGGTGCCTCTGTTAGGTTGGCAGAGATTTCAGTGAGGTGGGCAATGTTTCTGCTAAGTTCTGTTGCTTAAATTAGCACAAATCAAAAATTAATAGTCTTTTTCAGTGGGTTTCTCTTTATCCTTCTGTCCCCCAAAAAACTCTCCAAAGTAATGAGACAAACTAAACAGAAAATGTATATATAAATTTATATGTAAAAAGTTTACAAACTGAATATTTTGACTAAAGCAGATTGGGATTTTAACAGCTGTGATTCAATCTCACCTTTGAAGTGAGAAAGTAAAACATGGTTCAGCAGTAAATTTTGTGATAGCAGTTAATCTTGTTCTATATAGGCAAAATTTAATTCTAGGTCAGATTGTTGTTGTTTTTTTTTTTTTTTTTCTTGCTGGAAAACTGTAGTGTTTACATCTTAATATTAGGCTAAGTAACTCCGTAAGAGAACTGCTAGCTGCAGGAGTGAATGCTCCTAACGTAAATTACTTCATTTATGTTAGGAAGAGAAGAGGGAAGAATCTTTCAGTGACTTCCCAACAGTCTAAAACTCAGTTTATGGATTTTGTACTCCCCCTAACCCCTCGTGTTGAATTCCCGTTCGGTTTTACGCTGAAAATGACAGAAGGTAAATGCACAGATCTTACGATATTGTTCTTTCTAGGAAGTGTGTTGGTGTAATTAAACCACAGTTGAATCCTCAAGAGTAGTATAGCGCCTGTAAAATGTATCTGTTCTAGTTTCTTCTAGCATAGAGTGGGAATGCCGTTCTACTTTATCTTCTGACTCCAGCTAACGAGATCTACTAATTCACAGTAGTTACCTGAATCTTCACAGATCGTAGTACTTGAGCTCAGAGCTGCTCAGCTGGGAAATCCTGCATTCCCATGCCAGCCGCCAAATCTTGCCACCTTACTCTTCACAAGCTTCTGCTTTTCATATGAAAAAAAAAAAGGGGTGGTTTCTTTTTATGTTTTCATATATGCATCCCCC
>WHYT01017493.1:379696-412813 GCA_009806455.1 Tetrax tetrax
TTTTTTTTTTTTTTTTTTTTTTGTAACATAAACTGTGGAAGTGATGTCCCTTGAATTTGTTACCTTCTGTTTGCACCTCTGAAGAAGTTGTGTTTCTAGTTAGTGTTTGCAAACTTGAAATGTAGTCTTGATACAACCAGATAGTCTTCAAAGCTGGTTGTTTCTTTCTTGTGAACACTTTGTCAGTGAGACCGTGACGTACAGCATGTGAAATCTATTCTAGACTCCACAGTACGTTGGAAGTGACAATAGTTGCAGTTGTGTGTGTTTGCTCCTCCAATTCTTTTCATTCAGTTCTTTTCCATAATTGATCTTGCAGAGATACATCACAACCGTTTCTATGAAAAAGCTGGTTTTATCATGCTTTAGAATATGCAGTACTTGAGTGATAGAAATTGAACATGGCTGCCTGATCAAATTACACTTTGCTTTGCCTGGGGGCATCTGTTAGCGTGTCTAGATATTACAATGTGTTTGCTTCATGGTGTTAACAGTTCTGTCTTTTCTGTTTTGCATATATAGCTGGAAGGGCCATGTGTTCTGCAAATACAGAAAATACGCAATGTTGCTGCACCAAAGGATAATGAAGAATCTCAGGCTGCTCCCAGAATGTTACGTTTACAGATGACTGATGGACACACAAGCTGCACAGCTGTAGAATACAGTAGCATGTCAAAAATAAGGTGGACAACTTTCTTTTCAAAGTTTTGCTTTGATAGTTAAATATCCTTAAAATAATGGCAGTGTCCATAGTAATATATGGAAAAATTGACTGAAGAAACAGCTTTCCTTCTGAAATTTAGTATATAAAGGAAAATGTTAAATTCAGCATTTAGTGTATATGAATGTACTTCACAATACTGTTTACGCTGAAGTACATAATGGAACAAAGAGGATTTTTGCAGCCATCTGCTGAGTCAGAGTTGACATGGCACACAACATTTTGGATGTGTGCAAACTTGAGCCAAATTCCCAGTTTTCAGTAGTAGCAGACCTTTTGTCTGACTTTAGCAGCAGGGTCACAAACTTCACACACCTTACTTAATGCAGCTAGTGCTGCTTTACTATGAGCAAGGCTTTAACTTGGATTGAACTAGTAGATATTTCTTCAGTTAAAAATGAAGAGGGAGGGTGCTAATTTCTGTTGAATGTGGGGATTTTTTGTGTGTTTGGTTATGAAGATGCTGAAAATTAAGACTATTTCTAGTGTTTAGTCTCTGGAGTCATGGTGTGCTTTGCTCTTCACTCTAGTTCAGATTGCTGCGATTTAAAACACCTTCCTCTTTCTTCCTCTGTTAGCTGCAACAGTTAGATACAGATATATACATCATTTTTAAATGTCACCTTTTACTGTTAAACTGCTCCTTCTGAGCAGGAGCCAACTTGCAGTTTAGAGTGATGCTATCTTAAAAGGTAGAACACTTAGTGATATTTTAATTTTAGCTTGAGCCAGCAGAACTTGGAATATCATATCCCAACATTAATATAAACAGAGGAGAAAAGGAAGGTAAACAGGCTGCTGTGTAAGTAGATTCTAGATCACAAAATATTTAAAGAACACCCAGGAAAAGACATAATTTGAAAGCTTTTAGATAAAATCTCAGAAATGTCAGAGAACTTATCACTCTGTAGTAATGATGTGGGCTCTTAGTTTCAAGTAACATTGCATGAAAATTTAATTTGTGGTTGTTTCAGGTTTGAGGTTGGATTATTAACCTGGAGTAATATGCTGTTTCGGTACATATCGTTTATCCAAGTAAATAAAAATCAGTTTTATTTTAAGTTCTTCATTACTATAGTTTCCGTTTACCCTTCCCCTCCTTTGCATAATTTTCTTTTTTTTTTTGCCATATTTCTTTCTTGTCTATTTTTTTTTTATGTCATTTTCTTTGCTTTTATCAGAACAATATTGGAAATACATTAATATTGCTAAGGTTAATGCAAGTAGTGCTGAAATTGGTTGACCTCACTGTGAGTGTTCCTCCCTGTGTGGTATGGTGCTGTGATTGCACCAGTAGCTTTAGCATATTTTAAAGAGGTTATTGTCACTCAGTTGAAAGGTTATAACTGACTGTGTCCTGTTTCTCACAAGAAAAATTATAGTTTCCAGATTGTGCTTCTTGTCCTATCTTTCAGTTATGTAGATGTGTGATCTTTTATACATCTGCAGTTGTTTTTCATAGGGTAGATTTACATAAGAAGGTGAGGTACCTTCCTGTGGGACTTAACCACAGAGAGTTTTTAAATGATAGAGTAATGAGAGAAACAGCACTGCAAGATCATGTTTTTTATATTTATTCTGGTATAGTCCAGGCTGTTAGTAATGTATAGAGAGCTTTTCTCTTTGTTTTTTTTTCCCAAGTTAAATGTTTGAAACAAATGAGATGATTAACCATCTGGAAATCTTCTATTTATTAACTATAAATGCATAGTAGGATGAGAAACTTAGAAAACTGACTTTGAGACATCTTCTGTTAGTCTAAACAAATCACATCCTTAGTGTGGTATTGTTAAATTGGATTTTAACCAAACTGACAATTTGCAAACATTCATCTCTGTTAGAATCTAATTTGCAATATGGCATTTTTGCGTAATGAATGGGAAGTGTTCCAATAAAGCTATTGAGAAGTACTGTGCATACTGAAGGAATTGTTGCAAAGGTTTTTGATGCTAATTTTTTATGATGAAATATGACAGTGGTACAAGTACAGTAAGAGTAGAATTTAATGTGGTTTTGGTGGCAGAATATTAATACATATATTTGAAATATTTGGTTTTGTTTTTATTTCTAGCCTGAACACTCCACCTGGAACAAAAATTAAGCTTTCAGGAACTGTTGAAGTGAGAAATGGATTCTTGCTGTTGGATGACAGTAACACAGCAGTTCTCGGAGGTGAAGTGGAGCATCTTATAGAAAAGTGGGAATTACAAAGGGTGAGGTAACACCGCTGGAAATAGTTGTCTTACAGAATGCATATTACATTTAATGACATCAAGCTTAATGTGTTGACTGTGAGCTTTCATATGATAAGCTTTTAGAACTTTCCTGTTGCAATATTTTTAGGGATGCAGCCAAATCCATGTAAATAGGCCTTATGTGTAATGTTGCAAATGAAATTTTAAGTGATCTGGGAATTGATTCTTTTCATAGTCTGCAAGGATTGAAAACAATAATCAAACGTATTAAATTTATTTCAGTGTAGTCATGGGTGGTTGCTTTCCTGAACAATGTGTTTGGTATAAAAATATTATAGTATTATGGCTTTTGCAGTTATCATCTACAGACGACATTTTTGAGACAAAAATAAATATAATAAGTGTATAGAAAGCATTGAAGTTGGTAACCATAAGAATTCTGTATTGCAGATTTAATCAGTGCTTTAGGTAAATTTGTGATTGAAAAGAGAAACTGGAAGTTTTAAAATTTTTCAACAAGCTATAAATGCTTGTAAGCCCCTTTACTCTGTTTTATCCAGGTTCCCGTTCCAATAGAACAAAGGTTGCTACAGGAAGACTTTTTCATGTATTTCTTCACAGATGAGTGGAAGTTTCTAGTGCAGGAAGTGGTGACCCTGCTACAAACAGTCCCAAATACTTACCCGATCGACTATTGCTGTTGCTGTATACGCGTATCTTTATGTTTTTACGTCCGCGTCTCTGAAACTGAGTAGCTGCTTATGAAACACGATGGTCATTTCTGTGTAAAGTACTTGTTTTGTTGTTGCTGATGTTAAGTTCTGCACAGCTATTTTTGTTACAGCTAGCCTTCTTCAGCGTTCGTTTGTGTTTTATAGATTTGAGCAAAATCCGTATTTATTTGAATGTCTTAGTTACACAGTATCTACTCCAGTAGATTCTGTTTGGCATCCTTCTGGTTTTTCTTATAGTTGAAAACAATTTTTAAAAAACATTCCTGGTTTTAAATGAAGCTGCCTGCTTGATTAAAAAGAAGGTTCTGGGGTCAACAGAAGAAACATCCCATTTTATAATTTTTATTCATATTCAGTGTAAAGTCTTGTGAGTTCTCCCCCCAGTTAAAAAACACTAATTTTTAAGATTGATAGGGACAGAAGAGAGACACGTAGAAGTAATGTGTTCTTAAGAATGACATCTGATCGATAAGAGAAGAGTTAATAGAATTGGTTAGTTTCACTGATGATATTTTGGACAGTCTGTTTTCATGTTTCTTCCATCTGGGCTTCAACAAATAAATATTACTTTATAAAATTTAGTTTGATTTTGAGGTCAATGTCAAGAAATAACTCGGAACATGTTCTGTTTACAAGAAAGCAAACCATTTAATAACTATTGACATGCTGATGACTTCAACTTCCAGCACTTGCTGTTAGCCTGTTCTGTTGGCTTTATGCAACATGTTTAAAACAGAGGTAACTAAGTTTTCACCGATTATTCTGGTAAGATCAAGTGTAGAAAGTTAAGTATTGCCTATTACTGTCCCCTCAGTTCTCTGGTTCTGTCTTGCAGTTTTCCAGAGTATTGTTTTCTTGTTCTCATTGACCAGGTCACAGCACATGATCGGGTTCCCAGCATAAATGTGTCTATGTCAGAAAAGCTCTGGGTGACAAGAAATCAGTTTGGACAGGTGAACCATGGCCAGTGGAAATTGTAGTTGCAGTTCTATATCCAGACTGACAGCTAGACGGATAGTGCTCAAACAAGTCTATAGAAGCCAGATGCTACTTTGATAGGATTTTCCTCATGAACTTGATGTTTCTGTCCTGTTCAGAAGGCTTTAGAGAAGAGAACGGTTGACAAATAAGCAAGATTGTCAACTCTCAGAGATATTTGAGTGAGGACACTGCCACTCCTTGTCTAATCTTGCCACTGAAACTTAAATGAAATGTTGCAGTGGGTTTGTATAAAAAGACAGAAAACTTATATTTGTGTGGCTATTTCAAGTTACATGTTTTGAAGCCAGTTTTTTTTTCTTTCTACTACAATGTCTGATAAGTGTTAAGTAGACTTCTTATGTAGGCGATGAAATATGTTTCTTTTATACTTACTAAAATAGTTACTGCTATAAGTCAAATAATATTAGAAAACTTTAGAATTAAAGTTGTTTGTCCAGTCTTACATTATTGCCCTTGCACCTGTCTATCAGCTTCTAGTTGCATGGTTGCATTACCATTTTGTTCCATTCAGAATGATGTTTGAAATTGCTTTTGGGAGAAATCAAGTTTTAGTAATGAAAGACGCGCACTACAAATATAGTGCATGTGAAATGAATGCGGTAATACCACACTGCAGATATAGTTCATGTGGAATAAATGTGGTATTCTTATAACATTCAATTTTGTCATAAAGTAATTTTTGCCTAGAAATTTCCATATTTTTTAAGTGTCACTGTTTAAGTGACAGTAAATAAATGAGTAAGGAGTAAATGAAGATGCTTTATATTTTCAAATAGTCTAAAAAATATATATATATATATATTCACAGAGTAACAGTGAGTCGTGGACCTCTCTAGGTGAGAATACAGTTTCAAATAATTATTGTTTCATAATGTTCCCACTGTTCTGGTGGTGGCTGGTGTTTCAATCAGTGAGGATCAATATCTGCAAGATAATTGGTGGTACCCTTGTGATGGAATGGTACTTTGTACTGCTATTAGACAAAATATCTGTAAGTGAAGGCTGAAGCAAATTTTGCTGAGATGATTGGTGAGACCGTTTCACAGGCCCTTTTATTTTTGAAACATACAATGTGACAAATTATAAATTATCTGAAAGTAAAGTTCTGTAGTGTACTTAATGATTCTTTTATTTTGGTGAAGGTGAGGCTAAATATTGAGGTATCTGATGGGAAAAGGGAGAAGTTTTATGTATATTTCAAAGTTCATGTTAGAAACAAGCGTGAGGGAATAATAGTATATAAAATCTAGGAGTTCAGTCTCGTATCGTAAACCTTTGTTTCTTAAGAGATTCCCTAGGAAATATTTTTTTGATGTCGCAATCCAGATAACAGCAGAAGGGGTAAAAGAAGCATAGTAAATGTATTAATAACGAAATTTATTGTAAATTGTAGTTACTGCTCTGCTACAAGCAAATTAATTGTTAGTTAAAAAATATTTTTCTTGTTGCCAGTTTACTTTTTATTTGGTGCAAAGTGGAATTTCATGTCCAAAGCAATTGTTTTCATTTTTCAGCAGACAGTGCTACTTGAGAAGGAAGTGTCAAGGCTGTTATTTACCATTAGACAGAGTTCTTGCATAAAATTGTTATCCAGAATAAAATAAATTGTTATGATTCAAAATCCATGTAGCTAAATGTTAGTAAATATGCAGTCAATTTTAACTGCTTTGTTGCTATTTGCTAAATGACACATTCGAGCAGTAATTTGAAATGGCCTTTTTGTTATATGTGTTTCCTTGATTCTGATTTGAGAAAGGTTAAAAAAAAAAAAGTGTGATGGGGCAGAGGGAGAAAAAAATATCTACCTAATAAATTAATCTTTTTTTTTTGGTGTTTAAATTAGTGTTTTGTTTGTTGATGTAGGGCATAATTATAAAAAATACAGCTGCATCAACACCTTCTGCATGTTCTTCCTGATTATAGGACATGAGAAATTAACTATGATAAACTGCTTCACTTCTTAAACTATCATATAAATATTATTATAATTTGGCTCAGTGATGGAGTTCATTACAGAATTGCTTACATTTCTCTAGATCCAAACAAACAAAAAAACCCTGCAAGGTTTATTGTACTGAGAGTGCCTACCCTGGGGAAGCGAAGCGGCTTGGCCGTGAAGTGGTTGTTGTCAATTTTACATCAGGGTAATAAATATATTGATACATGTCATATATAGCCTTAAGTAATTAAAACTGCCAATGGGGAGTAGTAAATTATGTATGTAATCATGCATGACTGTCCAGGTGGGGAAAAAAAGGACAGTAAGAAATGAAGAACATAAAACACAAGCATTTTAGAAAATGCAATTTTGAAGCATTTTAATAGCATTAAGGACCTATTCTTCCTTTTACCATTTCTGAAACCAAGTATTTCTGTGTAATAAAAAATAATTAACACATAACCAAATGTCAATTCCAGTGAATTTCATTCTCTTGTAGGTTACTGCTTTTGTTACAATTTGTAAAGAAAGAGAATAAGTTCATTGACTGTGAACAGATATTTTAATGCAATGTCTTACAAATTCTTTTTTGTTACTGTTGTTAGTGACTAGTAATTTGAATTATTTGAGAATACTTTGCTTCCAGGCCTCAATCATTGATTGCCTGATTGTGGCAAAGAGTTTAGAGCACTTCTATTCTAGAGATATATATATATATTAGTAATTGTTATGCTTATTGTTATGGTCTTTCAATGCAAAGATCTGCTCATCAATTTAGCATGTGTACTGTACTTTTCATAACGCCATAGGGGAGATTTCCTAGTGACACAATATTTTGTTTCCAGCAGTGGCAAAAAGAGATAATTTTTAAGGAGAGCACACAGCCTGAGCTTTTATACAGCCTTAGCATCCAGAATTGTTGTATTATGTTTTATGAGGGGATATACAGTCCTGACTAATCCTTTCAGTATTTGCTTATGCTTATTCATGAATTTCACAGAATAGTTGAGGTTGGAGGGGACCGCTGGAGGTCATGTGGTCCAACCTCCCTGCTCAAGCGGGGCCACCTAGAGCCAGTTGCCCAGGACAATGTCAGGGCAGCTTTTGAATATTTTGATGGAAACTCCACAACCTCCCTGGGTAACCTGTGCCAATGCTCAATCGCTCTCACAGTAAAAAAAAAAAGTGTTCAGAGGGAACCTCCTGCATTTCAGTTTGTGCCAATTGTCTCTTGTCCTGTCATTGAGAAGAGCCTGGCTTCATCTTCTTTACAGTCTGCGTTGAGGTATTTGTGTGGATTGGTAAGATCCCCCTGAACCTTACCTTCTCTAGGCTGAATTGATCCAATCCCTTTTTAAACATACGGGAACTGTATGCCTTTACAGACTCTAGAGGCAGCAAGTTCACTGAACTCTCTGTAAAGAAACATCTGCTACCTATTTGTCTGCTGCTTTTTTCTCTTAATGGAGAGTTTGGTATATAACTGAATTTTCTGCATTTGCTCTATATGTTGCCTTCATGTTTTTGCAAATTTTTGTAATTTTCTTCATCTCCCTGCTGCTCATCCAACCTTCTTCTTAGGTTAAGTGCTCCAGGATTTTAAGTACATAATTATTTTTTAAAAGGTTCATCTTACAAACTTCGTATACTTTCTGAAGTAGACACATTTATAATAAAAATCAGTTTTCTGTTTGCAGTTTATTAATCAACAATTTTCTTTTACAGAGTTTAGCAAAACATAATAGGAGTAACATTGGAACGGAAGGTGGTCCTCCCCCTTTTCTACCTTTTGGGCAGGTATAGTGTACTATTTTTGTCTTTTTGCAAAAAAAGCCCTCTATCATGATACCTAGGGGCTCTGCTTCCAGTTAGATAAAGACTACCAAAACACCTTACACCAGGATGCCTTGGATCTAATAAATATATACCTGTTTAGAAACAATTGCGTTGATCCTGTCACTTTGTTGAGCCAATTTGTATTTAATGTTTTTCCTCTCAATTTGAAACTTAAAATTTTATTCAGTGTGTGGAGCCTTTGATTCTTCCAGTCAGGTCTTGTTAGACGCTAACATAGTCTCTTAAACACCAAAGTTATTTACAAGAATCATTATAGCTACATCATGAACTAAGCTTAAAATGTTAAGTCATTCTTTTGGGGCTTTCTGGTGGACCAGAGGAGCGTGCTTTCAGCAAAGGCATTTAGAAGTCCTAGGTGTACATTTTTGTGATAATATTCTTTATCTAAAGTTGTGCTATTCTAATGCAATAATACTTTTTTTTTCTTTTTTTTTTGAGAGTTAATTGCAATTTTCTTTTACATTTTCAGAAATGTGCATCTCATGTGCAAGTGGATAGCAGAGAGCTCGATCGCAGAAAGACTCTGCAGATGACAAATACTGTGAAAGCTGTTGTGGATAACGATGAATTTGAAAAGCAGAGAACAGCTGCTATTGCAGAAGTAGCAAAGAGCAAGGAGGTTAGAATGCGTGTGTTGCAGCATTTTACTCACTGTGATCTTTTTTGTTCCTCTAAGTCTTTCTCTCTTAAATGACAAGTGCTGTCTGATGTTTGCCTGCTTATAGTTCTACCCATGTGTCTTTAAAAAGATGAACCAAAAACAGAGTGTCCTTTTGGATTTATGGCTATGTCCTTGTTTTAATTAAGCTAGTAAATGTATAATGTTTTATTGTGGATATGATTTTTATTTCATACGACTATTAAAAAACATGTTTTGTACAATTTAGCTAGTGAGATTTAAGTAATAAATGGAGGTTACCAATTTTCATTTAGTTTTTTCAGTTCTCAAAACCCCATGATTCCCTTCATTCAGTCTGAAAGAATAGCTAGGAAGCTTAGTTCTAAGGGGTCAGATTTTTATGTCCTTCCTTTTGTTTTTCCTTCTAGTTTATTTTTCGGATTTGCTTGCTAAGTCATAAAAACTAGAGTTGTATACCCTTTTTACGGCCTCATTTGAGTATAGGGGGGAAAACTATCTACATAATAAATTAATCTTTTTTTGGGAGTTTAAATTAGTGCTTTATTTGTTGATGCAGAGCGTAATTATAAAAAATACAGCTGTGTCAAATTTACTGCCCTTTTTCTACTTGCTAAACATTAAGGCTTATTTTCATAAGTTCTATTTACTGAAATGTTATTTTTGTGCTTATCTGAAGACCAAGACATTTGGAGGAGGTGGTGGTAGCAGCAGAAGTAATCTAAATGTGAGTGCTGGAGGGAATCGAAACAGGGAACTGTTCCAAAAAGAGAAGATAACAAAACCTGAGGGAAAGAATGAAGGTGTCTACCGAGAACTGGTAAGGTGGAAGACTTATATGGAACCTTATATGTGTACTGTTAAGAAAGAAAAAGAAAAAAAACCAAAACAAAACAAAAAAACCAAAAATGAAACGAAAACACCCAGAGGAATACGGGCTTACCTTTCAATTTCTTTTGAAGTCTGTTTAGAATACTGAGGATGCATTTGTACCTTACTGAGATAGTTACAAGCTTCAATGTGATTTTTCTGGTGGTTTTTTTTAAAAAAAAAGTTGTCTTATCTAGTAAGATTTAAAACCAAGTCCTCACAAAATAATAGTAGTAGTATATGTGGTATAAGACATTACAGTATAGTTTTATTTTCTTGTTTAAATAAGCGTGACCGATTTGCATGTTAACACTTATTAATTAATTTTAGACAGGAAGATGTTAATCTTTCAATTTCAACACATCAAATAATATTTTAATGTATCTTTTCTTCTGAATTAATATTTATTTTAATAATTTGGTTTCTTTGACGTTGACAAAACTAAGTGTTACTCTGATATTTAAAATAATAAAGTAGAAATACTTCAGTTTTGACATGAGAGTGTCATGCTTACATGGTCACAAGTAATGTTTCCTTTTGAGTAAGGCAGGTTACTGAACTGTGTCCCTTATTCCAAAACATCGCCTTTTAATGTATTTCATAACTTTACACTTACTGAGAAGTGTTCTTTGGGATCACTGCATTGAGTTAAATAAGATGAGCAGTGACTGAAGCTTCTGTTTTGATTACTTCAGCAATCTAAAAGTTTATGATGGAGGAAGTACTTGCTATCAAGAACAACTCTGGATAGTAATTTCCAAGGATGCAATAACAGTTCATGATTCTGATTTGAGTGATGAAAGCAGACTGAAAGAGGATCCCAACAATGTAGTAACTCAGTAAACCAGAATTAAAATATTGATAATAAATGTAACTTATTTATTGTTGAATATTTTTCACCTTATTTACTTTTACCAAAGGTTTAACAATGAGAAAAAAAGACATGTAGGAACAGTAACTGCATATTATAATCTTGTTTGTATAGTATTTGTCATCAATTTGCAGCAAGGAGAGTATCCAGGAGCACTGCCTTTGGCACTGCACTTAGAAATGTCAATATATAATTGTAGAAACAGACTGAAAGGGCCTCAAGAGGTTGTTTAGTCATTCCTCTGCCCGGTGTAACACCAGTGGTGTATCTTGTAATTCTTGACAACTGTGTCTCAATCTAAATAAACTTTAAAAGAAACCCCAAGAAGACAGGCAAATCCTCAACAACATCAAAAAAAACCACCACAGAACTTAAATTGAGTAATTGTTTAAAGTATTGTCTTTCCTATTTTTTCTATGAACTGCAGGAAATTTGTCTTGCATTGCATTAAATGTCAGTACTTCCAGCTTACAAAACGTAGTACTATATAATTTAGCATATCTAGGTGCTCTTTAGAAGAAGAAGCAAATATGAACCCACTAAGCTTGTATAGACAGCCTTCTTCAGTTATAAGTAATGATTTTTTTTAGGTTAGATATTAGGAACTTTTTTTTTTTACCATGAGAGTGGTGGAACACTGGAACAGGTTGCCCAGAGGTGATGGATGCCCCATCCCTGGAAACATTCAAGGCCAGGTTGGATGAGCGTCTGAGCAACCTGATCTGGTTGGGGATGTCCCTGCTTCTTGCAGGGGGGTTGGACTAGATGACCTTTGAAGGTCCCTTCCTACTCTAACCATTCTACGATTCTATGATTCTGTTTTTAGATCTTAAAGCAATGGATAATGTATTTGTTTTGTCTTTTTAGAATTGTGACATCAAGTAGGTTTGACTGTTGCCTTTTATGTATATTGTGGACTTGTGCGTATATTTAGAAACGATTGAAGGTTTTTAAGCCATCTGGTGAGTTAACCTTCCAAGAAAAATGACACACTGTAACAAGAAACAAAGAAGTAATTTTTCCTGTTTATTCATGGACAGACAATAGATTGCACAAGTCAATCATCCTCCACTCTTAATAGTCCTTATAGTTTATGTCCTACAGTTCTGCCTTTCCAGTTTTGTGTAGAAGAAGCAAGATTTCTGGTGTATAAATGAAGTTGAAGCGAGAGTTTTTGACATCCAGTGATAGTTAAGATACTACCTCCTTTCTCAAATGGTCTTTGTATCTGGGAAATTGCCATTCCCAGTCACAAATTGAGACCCATCCAAGATTATTATTTTTTTTTTTTCAATCCATAGCTGAGAGTACAGGTATTTTATATATGAGTTCCTTTCCAACTAGTTTTTCAACGTAGCTGTTGTGCACATATTTTTGGCTGTTGAAAGGAATTGATGCAGCAGTGATGACTAGAAATTCTCTTCTTACCCAAACCAACTACTTGCCTACAAAGGGGAGAAGAGTGAAGCGGATTTGCTGAGCAAGTTTCTCTCTCTGTTGGACCCTTGTTGCCATGCAGAAGAATCTATGAGAATGGCCAAGAGGAGGAACATTCGGTCATTAAAAGGAGGAATATTTGGTCATTAAAAATAAGACGTTATTTAGGCAACTTGAAGTCAAACTCAGGTGGGATGGTGATTCCCTGTAGACACTGAGGTTGTATTTCTGGCTCATTGGTCTTCAAAGACCTCTTAAATTGCTGTTCCTTTACTTGGTCTTTGGATAGTTAAATTAAGAGTATTATTGAGCTTGAGAATGAAGAAGACTACATGAAAGCATTGGAGCTAACATTGCTGAGCATGTGGGGTAGCCAAGTGCTGCCAACTCATGTCTTGCCTCTTACAGTGATCTTTGCATAGCTAGGCATAGTTAATGAAAGTTATTTGAGTTGTGATGACTTCTCATTCTACTGTATTGAGATACCTCTGTATTGAGATAGCAACCACAAACACTGACTTTTGTGTCTCTGCTCCCAAAAGGAGACCTGCTCAAATCTGTTTCCCAGAACACAGTGTGCAGCTGGAATTAAGACAAATGTTAATGTATTAAAACATCAGGAGAAATAAGGAGTGGAGAAATTACATCATGAGATTGCGGAAAACAGGAGAGAGGAATGGTTAAATGTTATTTGTCATAGAACTCTCCGTTTTAATTTAAATCATTCTAGCAATAAAAGTTAATGTTCTCTTAAGCAGTAGGAGAAAGAAGGGGTTGTGTATCTTAAGGGCTAGATTCCATTGGCTTTGTGTTTTTATTTTTGGAGGGACACAATATGCTTGTTTTGGAACCTATAGACAAAGTGTTATGTTCATGGGACTCCAGTTAAGGGCGTATTTGGTTACAGCTGTTGCAGGAGATGGATAACCGGCATCATTTTCTTTGGGTATGAGATGAAGAAGGACAGAGGGCCTAGTCCCATTTCATGTTATTGTGTGTGAGTCTGTCTGCACTGAAAGAGGCAGTTCTCCCTTGAATGTTTTAAAGCATGGGACAGATGTAAGGTTATTTTCTGTCATTAATGCTCTGTGGTTCCTGCTTTGCCTTTTTATTATCATGGTCTATACAATTTAGAATAAGAAAGTCTGTATTTCTGTGGAAGTAAATTGTTTATATTTGCTTTCTTTTACAAAACTGTTAGCAATTATATTTTGTCCATGTTTTAAGAAGTCTGTAACTGGATTTTGCATTGTCTATAAAAGCATTAAAACAGGCACAAATGGCTAGGTTTTATGAGTATTACTTTGAAAGATTCCTCTCATATCAGACTGTGTTAGTCTGTCATACTATTCCAATATATAGCGAAGGAAGAGGTAGACTAAAGGAATTTGTGCTTGAAACCACATAGTAAAACTGAAACCTGATGAATTAGAAATAATAATAATAATATCAGAAAACTCTTTACTAGCCAGTTGTTTGGACCTAAGATAGATCATATGTGAAGATTTTATATAAAACTGAAATATTTATCATCAATGAAATTGTGTTTCTATTAAAAAAATAATGAAAAACTGAAGTCAAATCTGGTGTTTTTATAGAGTTTCTATTGTGTCTTATCATTAGTTCTGTGTGTACCATTTATTTCAGGTTGATGAAAAGGCTCTAAAACATATAACAGAGATGGGCTTCAGCAAAGAAGCAGCAAGACAGGCACTTATGGATAACAGTAACAGCCTAGAGGCAGCATTAAATTTTCTTCTGAACAGCAGTAAACAGAAACCCATTCAGGGACCACCACCTAGAGGTAAAATTTGCAAAGAAATGCTTTAAAACAGTGTTTATGAGCGAAGGAATTTGTGTATGGTAGATTACTGACGTAGTTATAGATGGGCTATCTGCATGGTTTTTTACTGCAAGTTAGAATGCATTGCAAACCTTAAAGCAAATACTTTAAAAAGGCCTCTATATATTATATTCTTGCAAAAATTTATGTATTTGAAGTCACAGATTTGAATATTCTTAAATGGAAAATATCTGTATCTGTTCTGTTTGTGATAGTTGGGATTTTTTTAAAGATAGAAACATTTTATAAATCAAATAATAACTTTTAAAAACTTATTTCCCCCCCACAAATAACATCTGGTGTTTATAGGTAAAGGGAAGGGCCGAGGCCGAATAAGACCTGAAGATGAAGAAGAGCTAGGAAATGCCAGACCATCTGCACCAAGCACACTGTTTGATTTCTTGGAATCCAAAATGGGTACTCTAACAGTAGAGGGTAAGTTTTGAAGTTCATTTATCTGGAACTAGGTGTTTCCTAGAACTTCCTCCACAGTGAGCTGTACAAAAAAAACAAACCAAGGAGTGCTAGAGAGCTGTTCTTTCCCTTTGAAGAAAGATCAGATAAATCACAGTGGTGATTTGTACTTCTGTCTTGATTATAGGAGAGCTTAGGGTGGTTTTTTCAGGCTTAGATTTTTAAAAGTCAGTAATTTTAAAATGAGGTCACATAAATACTGGTTTGTTAATCTGATATGATAAAGGCTTTCACAACTTTAATGGACTTGCATGCTGTTCAGAAGCAAGTAAAGGAAAAAGGCAGAACTGCAGTCCTACTTCCTCAGTTTATAAACAATACATTTTGTCTGCTCAGTTAAGAGTTTAGTAAATGTAATTTGTAAATATAAATGTAATTTGTAAATTTGTAAATATTTGTCTGGTTTTTGCTACAGCAGTGAATTTAAGGTTAGTTGTGTTTCAGAGTCATTATTGAATTAGAAAAGAACCTGTAAAGCCATCTAGACTCTGGCAGTGCATCAAAACTTGAGTTTTCGCTCAGAACTGTTAGGACTATCTGCTTTCTATTAAATGCATGACATATCTTTTCAAGAGTTATTTTTGTTAGATCTTTCAGAGCTTTGAAGCTGCACATTTACAGCTGCTACTTGCATAAGCAGTGCCACATTTTGCATTAATGTGTTTGAATATTTTTTGCACCTGTAGCAACTAAAGGTCAGCATATTCAGATAGAAGGAAACGTAGCAGTATAGAAATTGGGTTCTTTGAGCTGTACAGAGGATGCCCTTAACCAAACAAGAAGAAAGAGCAGCCAAGAAAAAGGACACATGTTTTGTCATTAAAAAACTTGCCTCAACAGATGGGCTGAGGACTTAGTGAACCTACCAGCAAACCCAGGAGTCTCTTGCTGTGCCGGTAGAATTAGATGCACTGTCAGCCATTTTAGAGTTCACTAAACATTTTTATGACATACTACGGTTAAGCAAATGCTTTTCTATTCATAGCTCAAAATCTGATATCTTGTAGTACTTCTGATATTGTTGCCGTACCTGGGTTGAGTTTCATTGCAACAGTGTCTTTTTTGGCCTGCAAAATAATATTTAAATCTTGTTTTATATTTTAGTTGAGTCTAGGTCTTACTGAAACAGTTTGTACAAAGTGAACAAAAAAGTTACAGTAGAATTTCTTTGCTTATGTATATTGTTTATAAATTGTTTATGGTAAGTATCCACAAGTTTGACTTGCTTTATGAAATGCAGCTAGTTGTAGATGGAGCATTTATATCATGAGTCTTCACTGTATTTGTCATAAATTTAAAATATTTAAAGAAAATATATCTCAAATACACAGGCATTTTGCATTAGCTAATATGATTTTGTAAACTGTTCAGGTAATGAATATAATCACATTTTCTAAAGCATATATAGGGAATTGTACTTGAGATACATCTTTTGGCAACTCATTTTGCTTACCAAAGATGAGTTTGATTTTTACAGTGAACAGAAATGTAAACAGTGGTAGTGTTTTTCTCTCATAGTACAAACATTGATTTTTCTTTGGATAAGTTTTGTGCTTATATTGAGAGATTAGAGAAGGCTTTTATGTGTGACTGAAAGACCTTTAAAGGAAGAATAATAGAAATATTCCCTGTGAGATATATGCCTTTTTTTATTGTCAGTAGTTTTGTAGTAAGTAAGTTATAGTAATTTTCCAAGAACTGTGAAATGAGTGAATTGCTTCTTCTAAAGTGATATTACTGATTGATAGTGTTTGCACAGGGGGACTTCTGTGATCCTTTGGGTTTAGTTTACATGTATGTAGTTAACATACTATAGTGTAATAAAGCATAGTGTTATCTGAATAAAAAAAAAAAGTTATATTCTATTCTTGAGTCATGTTTTTCTGATGAAATAAATTATTAGCATTTTTAAGGAGTTCAGAAAGTGTTCTGATTTTTTTTTTTTTTTTTTTTAAAAAAAATTTCTGCCTTTTTTCGTTCTGAAGAAATAATATTACGTGTTCTTGTACTTTGTTATTTGGAAGCCAGTGAGCTTTATATTGGTTGCTCAGTTTCATTTTGTTAGTTTTTATTTTCCTTACTGAATGTGTCTAGCCCATAGGATTGTGCCTCTGATTCTGTGCCAGGTTTTATTTTTATCTTACAAACTCTACTTCAAATGGATTTTTCAAGAAATACATAGGCATGTACTGAATTGTAGGCTTTTTGTCTCTTTAAAAGTACTTTTTTTCTTTGTAAGTTTGAGAACCTATGCAGTCTGAATTCAAACACATCTTAAAAATAATCTATTGAAAGTGGGTTTTTTTTCTGCCATTTTTATGCCTCTGTGGTTGAAAATAATCTCATTTAAATTCTTAGTTATTAATTTTCTTAAATTCCATGCAAACTGAGATGACATGAGTGTCAGCAGTGTTTGCGGAGTGATGATATATCTGCGGTGATTATACTTACCACTGTGAACTCCTCCATCATGAAGTCTGCATCCAAGTGTTTGCAGAAAACAAGATATGTATTACTAGCAGCTTTTGCATTTCACTGGATCCTGTCAGCTGTTAGCAGCAGAGACATCACTTTTACAAAAATGGTGGTCAGAAGTGAAAGGAACATCAGGGAAACTACTAGAAACAACTCAAATATACGATGTTATATAGCCAAGAATAAGATCTCTTCATTGATTTTTCTGCACAGTAACTGTACTAAAGAGGGCCTAGGCAGTCAGGTTTTTCTACATTTATTTGTAATATACAGACTCCATTGAATAAAAAAGAAGATTGATTGGTCTGTAGTATTTCTGTCCCCTTGATGTCCCTTGTGGTCTCTAAAATCTCAGTTTGTTTTTTTAGATATTCAGAGAGATGGCCTTTGTATTGTGGTAGTGGATTTGAATAAATGAGCACACTCCTACTGTTACACTAATCATAGAATAGTTTGGGTTGGAAGGGACCTTTAAAGGTCGTCTAGTTCAACCCCCCTGCAAGGAGCGGGGACACCTGCATATGGTCAGGAGCATATGATTACCTGGAATGTCCATATTTATCATTATTGCAAGTATTAGGCTCCTATACACTTCAGACATATTGTAATTTCTTTTAAGTGACTAAGAGTCTATGCAGAGGCAAAACCAAAGGACAGTTTTGCTGAACTGATACAAATATTTTAATTCTGTGCCATGCCACATTTTGTTAAAAATTACTTATATGATCTGAGGAGAAAGTGTCTGAAAAGAAGAATCAAGCACACAGAAGAATTATTTGCTTTTATCTGTGCATTACTTCCTGTTTTTCTTACCTAGTGTTTCAAATTACACCTGAAACTTCAGTACTGTCGAGAATTTGTGAATTAACATCTGGCTTTGCAGTAACCAGGCTAGCTAGTTCCATTTGTGTACAGGAACTGCAGAACAGTAATTTACTTCATGTTTGATTTGGTATCTTTTCATGGTTGGATTTACACCAAGTTGAAAAATATTTATAAATGGAAATACCTTTCTGTTTTGTTTAGGAGATACTTCTGTTCCATTTTAGAGATAACACAGTACATTAAGCTTTTTTTGTTTGTTTGTTTTTTTACATAAGTACAAATTAATTAGAAGAAAGTAAAATGTTAGTCTTTTGCCCTGTAAGTGGTGTCTTGTGAGTTTTTTTTATGTGTCATTTCCTTTTTTTCAGAGTTAAATACTGCTTTAAGTAACTACAGCTGTTGAAAGTATTCAATACCTCACTCCATGATCTGCTAGTTCTTTAATTGTAAAATAGAGCATATAGGAAACATACTTTTATTTAAATTAAACGCAAAGCATTAAAGCAAACACACCCATAGTTTTATACTGTAGATTGATTTATTTATTTTTTAACTGAATGGTTGATGACACCTATGAAAATATTTCTGTGTTGAAATTAAGTAGTTTAAGTTTGGTTGTACAGAGAAACCTCCTGACTGTGAAAAATAACAAAAATAGTACACAAAACTGTGTCAACTAGCTGCCTTTGCTTGCGTTTGGATGATTTCTGCTATTGAACACAAAAGATTTTTCCATTAATCATCACCACCTTTTTCTTTTGTTATGAGGAACAAATCATCCATCTTTGCCAGCTTAAAGAAGTAAACACAAGGATTATTAGGGAGAACAAATCCGTGCCAAGAGCTCTGACTATAGAATTAAGCAATAATTACATAATGCTGAGAACCAGGCATGTTTGAGGTGTTTTCTTTCTCTTCGGTTCGTAGGGACTGAGAACAGGCTAGTGCTTCCATCTGCTCAGGATCCAAAGCTACAAAAGCTTTTGGCAGACATCTACATCTTTGAAAGATTCAAGCAAAGATCAACTTTTAAATTAGTAATTATTTATTTGTTGTTAAATGTGGTAGGTGATGAGAAACATAATGATTTTGGTTAGAGCATTGACCCAGGATGTAGAAGGCCAAAACCTTTTCAGGTTTTGGATTGTGCAGAAGTACCTCTTCAATCCTCCCAAGAGACAGACGGTGCTTGGGATTGGATATTCATGCTCTTCCTGTTAAAATGAACCTCCTGTGCAATAAACTACAACGTTAATGGGATCTCAGAAAATGTAAGTGAAAGGTGGCATGGATGTGTAGTCTGTTATTAGGGCCACTTCAGGAGGAGGCAGAAAGTCACGGGCTATAGTCTTTGTTATGTATTTCTTACTCTGTTTCTTGCTTTGACTGAGATACAAATTTAGACATGCAGTTCTGATTTAAAGGTTGAGAATTAATTCTAATCTGAAGTTAATTGTTTCAGCAATTAAAGTTCAGCATTTCTTAAAAAATAATTATTTGTTTCTAATCTGAATTTTCTATACTCAGCTTCTAAGTGTTGTATAATATTATGATTTTCTTGCTATGTAGGGAGCTATCAAAATTTTATTTCTTAGTAGCTGTTTGTAAGACATAATTGACCTGTATTTTATCCATTAGCAGTGTAGATTAAGTTTTTCTAGCCTCTTGTTTTTCCAGACTACTTGATCTCTTTTCTTAACAAACTTATGTCAGTTTTCTTCCTCAAATATGCATCCCATAACTACAGACTATACTCTTATAGTGGTGTGAATGATGCTGTATACCAGGAATCATGTGAACTCTTGCCTCCGCTCACTCTACATCTTGAGCATCCCACCTAATTGTGTTCACCACCACCAGTGTTGTCTGCAGGAGATAAGTGACAAAAGAGATACTGATTGTGTAGGAGGGTTTGCAAACAATTGCTGTTGTCAGAGATTTTATTACAGTCTCATATTAACTCTTTGCCCAAATGCACCTCAGAAGAAATAGAACTTTAGTGGAGAGTGAGCATTTGTCGCAAGAAGAAGGACCCACAATCAAATTCTTAGAGACCCAGCCCCAGAGTTCTCCAAAGGGACAGGACATTTCTCTGCTTTCAGATTTGAATTTCTGTCCTCCTTCTACTTAGCTGTTTATGCTTGAGGTAAACCAGGATGTGTGATGGGGGAGAGAGGGCGGAGATTGTTTTGGTTTTGTATGATAGCATATCATTTGGACAATTTGGGGCTAGTTCGTTTTGTCTAAGGAGGAGCAAGGAAGAGCAACTGCAATGGACAATCTGTGAGTAACATCTCAGATGGCTTAACTTTTTCTGCTAAAGAAGCTTTAGATTCCCTTCAGTTTTTCGGTGGTCAGGCCAGACAGTAAAAATTAATGAATCACCTGCAATTCTCTTATCTCTAGACTTCTTTTGTTGACTGCTGTTGACAAAGGAACACTTACTGTTATTTGGCAGTTTCCATTTCTGAATGGGTTGTGCTTGAATGTTAAACTATCAATTAACATGTCCTGCTCATTCAAAGCTGTTGCATGTGATGTACTCCCCTGGGAGGCTTTTAGCACCATAACTGCCTCTTCATAGAATGCATCGGGTTTGCTAGATTTTACATCTCTTAAGGGTAGAGTAGAAAAATGTCAGGTGCTTTGTGAGCAGCTTTTGCATGTCACAGTAAATAGACCTAGAAAAAAGATGCTTATATTCACTGTTTTGAAATTCTCTAGTGTCTTTCCATGCTGGTTAACATTTAGTGTTGTTTCAGTTTTCCCACAGTATTAACTGAAAGTTCTGACACGCTTTAAAGTCAGCTTGTTCCTTTCGTATCACGATCATATTATGTTGGATAGAAATAATTTATTTGATCATCCGATAGTCCTACTTTTGCAACTGGTATATTAGAAATTTGCTGTTAGGTAGATCTGCCAGAGATGGCCTTTTCTACTAACATCCTGCTAAAATTTCTATTGCTTGAAAAAAGGAGATAATATGAATTCTTCCAGTAACTACTTAGTTCTGGGTGGAACTTCTCATGCCAATGTTTAAATATGTTGCTATTTTTTCTTAGCAGCTACTCTGTTTTATATCTCCATACTTCTTTCGGAATAGTGTATTCTAACTCTAAATGGAACTTCTTCAAGTCCTGTTTTACAGATAATTCTTGTTAAGTAGATAAATAGCCTTTGTCTTCTGAATTATTTCTTTCTAGATTTTGAAGATTAGTTATTGCCTTTCGAAAGACAGAAAATACTGTCTCACCTGAGAGTACTTGTAACTTTTTATTGGAATGCAGGTCAAAGAGGTGGAAGAAGGGTAGAAAGATAAGATCTCTGCAGCTGAGTGACAGAAGGAGGTTGCTGGCAGATCTGTTATATTCACATTTTTTGGTGTCTAGTAAAACTAGCTGTTTTCATTAAGATGCCTAGGCAGTAGCTAAAATTACTTGTTACATGCTATGAAATTGAAAAGATATTTCAGTAAACTTTTTCCAATTTTAAAATAATATATGTGTTTTAGTTTTTCCTCAGGGCTTTAACTGAAGTATTATAATGGCTCTACATGCTTTGGGGATAAAGCTTGCAGTCATACAGAGCCCTTGTATGTACTAAATGCTGTCTGAGGTGACTACCTCAGCTCAGAAAATGTTTCTACATTTAGAAAAGGTCAAAGGACAGCCCTTGAGAGGAAACATTTAGATTCTAAGTCAATTCTAAACTCCTAGCAACTAGTCAGATATTAACATGCCCATTCTAGTCTTTAGCCCATTTCTGCTTTTACCGTTGGAACAACTTTCCTCTGTGTGAGTGACTTTGTTTAATGAATTTCATGTTACAAAATACTAAATAAGATTGTTTGTAATGAAATATTGTAGAATTTTATACACATCTTTCTTTAATGTTGTATACAAGGCAGTAAATGTTCAGAGGTCATCAGACAGTTCAGTCACTTAATGTGTAGCCAACATTAGGAATAGACATGAGAGTTTAGGTTGGGAATAGGAAGAGTGGAAGCCCAAGAATTTTACTACCAGAGAAGAGGTATAAATTAAGAATGTAATCCAAGAGTACTGTTAATTAATTAGGAAGGTAAACCTTTCTAGACTGTAGGAAGTCTAGAAGGTTGGTATGTATTGTACGGAAGTGGGAAAGTGTAATGAAGGTGCTTACAGAAAAGCTGCACATAGAAACCAAAGAAAAACAGTATTTTCATGTTCCATTTGTAAATGAGAGATAAGGAGGTACTTTTAAACTTGAAGGATTTCATCTAAAGAAACAAAAATTAGATGTTACAAGATTTTATAAGTCATATTTTCATTTTTAAAAAGAAAATGAATGTGAAACTCTTCTTTCTGAGTAATATATATTTACATATGCATGCATTAAAAGCTTTAATGGTTTCAAAGTCATAAATTTTGCAGTAAAATGTGTTTTTATCAAGTTTATGATCTGGCTAAGCCTCATGTATGATGCTGTGTCACTTTAAAAAAAAAAAAAAGAACAAAAACAACAAAAAAACCAACCAACAAACCACTAAGTCATTTTAGTCAAACCTTTTTGACTTCCACAAGTTAGGATAAATCAAGTATATTTAAAAATAAAATTATATTCCTATTAGTGAATTTAGTCAATTGAATTGATAAAAATTCTGCAAGCTATTAATAATAATGTGATGCTTGTAAGTTTTATTAAAAAAAAAACCACTAAAGTTTACATCTTAATTTTAAATCTTACCATCTAGCAAGTAATCACAAAAATTGATGCATTTGTTGTCAGGTATCGGCATTCATTGTTTCTAGTGGTAACATGTAAACTGAAATTCTTAGTTTTTCCTTCCCATAGGAGTGTACTCAGCGGCAGGCAGCAGAGAGCCTCAGTGCGTGGTCCCACCACGCCCATGCATGCACACAGTACATACATGGCCAGTTGCTATAGATGGACACAGGCAACAAAATGACACCTTTGCAGGCACCCATGTGACACAAAATTGCTTAGATAAGCATGAATCACTCTAATGGGGTTTTGCTTTCCTTTTCAGTCAGGTTCAAAGTCTGCTAGCAGGTCTCATACCCAGCCACCCGCAATCACATACTCACATGGATCTCTCCTGGCCCATACACCCTTGACCTCTGATATCCACCTCAGACACCTCTTGTCGATCTTGCTGGCTAGTACAACCTGAAGTTTGCAGGAGAGTTTCACAAGCACACTAGATCTGTCCAGTATCTGAGCCCAGATCTGTGATCTCTCTGGTAGATGGCCTTCAGACCTGTGGTCTCTCCAGTATTCAGCTGCCAGGTGTTTCTTGTCCTACTTACCAGCTTATCCTGTTTCAAGTTCACCTGCAGGTTTAAAAACATGTCCCCGTACAGACACAATAGAGAGTTTAATCACACAGCAAATTTTTAGAAACCGAGTTTAATGAGGACATGAGATAGACTACAGTGATCACCTGCAGGAGTTGGCCTGGCAGATGTATTGAGCAGGAGCTTGCTTACTTGCAACTGTCCTTTTAATCTCGTCCCTTCTTTATTTTCGTATGCTTATTCCTCTGTATTAATCTTGGTCTTCCCCTCCTTTGACTCTTCACCTAAACATTAAAAACATTAAAAATTCTGTTTGTCTAAAAAACAAAACAAAACCCTAATTCCATAAAAAGTTTCACAGATCCCAACAATTCCCCTCTTCCCAGCATCCTATAGCAAGTTTGCTCTTTCTCGTGGGATCCACCATAATCTTGTTTTTCTTCTCATCAGTTAAGAGTTCTGGTTGAATCTCTTGAATGCAATGCTTGAGCAGTTCCTGTTATGGCTCATTGATCAGGATCTCCAGAGTTCTGGACTTTATTTACAGTTTGTTAGCTGTGTTCATTTTATGAGTTCCATTTCTTGCCTTTGTCTTTTATGCTGAACAGCTGTTAACAAGTTAATTTTCAGAAAGTTTCAATTAAGATTAAACATATTTCATTTTCTTTTCTCATTTTCCTCCCTTTTTGTTTCTCCATGTTGGAATTCTATTTTTCTGTCTTAAATGTCTGTTATTCAAGTGAGTTACTGATGTCCACAGGGAGAAATAAGTAACCTCCTGGAAATTTATGCCCAGCTTTTCTCATACTGGTAGGTGATTTGGTTCTAAGTACGGCCCAGAGTAGTGGATTTTTTCCAGAAACTAGGAATTACAGTTCAAATGTCTCTGCTAAATATTCTGTGTACCGTTCAATTTCTGTATCATAAAGGGAAATACTGCATACTTTTCTAAATAATACCATTTCTTTATCAGTTAGGGTCTGAAACACTGTTTCTAAAATGTGTTAAATATGTTAATAATTGAAATAATTTTTTTTCTTTGTAGAACCAAAATTGCCATTTCAGCCACCACATCAAGTACAGCACAAAGTTATGAATACGGAACAGAATGGCATCAAAGAGAATCATTCGAGACACATTTCTCGCAATGACATGAGACAACCAAGGAATGAGAAACCCCCTCGTTTTCAAAGAGATCTTCAAAATTCAAGGCAGGCTTTGGAAAGTGGTGGGTTACCAAGAAACAGAGGTCCTGAAAGGCACAGCTCTTTAGAACACTGGACAGATGAAAAAAATAAAAGTGACAGACATTATCCTAGAAATGATAGGCCAAAGGATTTGGGTTATCCCATAGCCACTCACCAGAGTGGTATTACTTTCAAAAAAAGGGATAACAATGCACAAAACAGAGTAGGAAAAGGGGTGTCTTTCACAGAATTCAAGGAGAACTCTGCTCAAGATGCTACAGACAACAGTAGTGAGAAGCGTGGAAAAAGGGAAAACCAAATACACAATTCTGAAAATTTTTGTGATAGAAAGGCACGAACAATAAGTAGTGAAGCTTTCATGGTAAAAAGTGAGCAACATTTTGGTGTTAATAATGATTACCAGAATCCTGGTAGAACTGCTAATTTTAATGCTATACCAAATGGAGATACTGAGCATCATCAGAAAGGAAGACGAGTAGGACCTATCAAATCATCAGCTCCAACTACGATCCCATCTTTTGATGATAAAATGTTGTATTACAACACTGGTCCCAAAAGGAGATCTGGGCCCATCAAACCAGAGAAAATATTAGAACCATCGATTCACATGGAGTACGGAAAAAGTTGGAGACCAGGGGATGAATGTTTTGCTCTTTATTGGGAAGACAACAAGGTATGCCTTTGCCAAATGAGAAGTAGGTCAAATTGTACATTTTAATGTTTTCCTGCCTACATGTGGGGAGATTTAGCATGCTAACACAGAGACACGGGGCTTTGTTCATTGGTGTGTAGTGTGCTTCTTAGCTAGCTTCTTGTTCTAATTTTTTTTTTTTTTTTAATTCATGACATATGTCGCTTGTACTCATTGCGTGAAACTTTAAGCACTTAAATTAAGTCATCTTGGTGGTGATTGTTTATCTCATTTAGGTGGACTTTAGGATGACTAAGCTCCTAACTGAAGCATTTCACTTAAGTGCCAAAAATTTGAATGGATGTGTTCTGTATTCTTTTCCAAGGAACAAGAATGCTGTGGTATCTAGACTAGTCTGTAGTGGTAGATTTGTAATGCCTTTTTCTAGAATAAGTCAGCGTGCAACCTTTACTGCTGCGAGGGAAGACCAGAGTCTGCAGGACTCTGGGGCTGTTTAAAAAACTCAGTCTTTTATTTCAGTCATCACAGAAAGGAAACAGCAAAAGGCTGGTTTTTTAGTATCATTAGTAGACTATTAGCTGAAGAAGTTGTGGAACAAATTAGTTATGCAGTGTGTTAGTTTAGTTTTACTGATTTTTAAAGGTTTAAATACTTCCTATTCAGCTGTTTCTCCTATTAATAAGATTTCTCTTGCAGCAAGACAGTTTCCTTTCATCTTCTCCTCCTTTGCTAAAAAAAGTTTTAGCTATTTTCTTTGATTTATTATCTGTTCAGGAGTTCTCTGTCACTCTTCTTCGGTAGTTTCTTCAGTTTTTGACACTTCCTGATAATCTAAGAGCTACCTTAAATACTGTTTTTTTCTTTGAATAGATTTTATTACCACCATTTTGTGCCTTTTTTGTTGTTTATGTTATTTAGTTAAAGTTTTTTCCTTTCTTGTCTTTTTTACAGGAAGTAGATAGTGTTAACTCAGCAGCATGACTTTATTTTTCTCTCTTTTGTTTATATGAATAAAACAGATGATAAGCCTTGCAAAATTTTTCGTAGTGGCAACATATAGTGAGTTAATTATCAAACGTGAATATGTAGGTTAGGTGGGTGGATTAGTGTGAAATACAATGGTGTATTAGGGAATTGTTTCCTGTTTTGAGAAGCATATTTAAATTACTGTGAGATGAGTTTATTAAATTCTGGAAAGTATGAAACTTGCAAAATAAGTAGATAAGAGGTAATCCCAGAGTATTACCTGAAAAGTATTCATCGCATTAGAAGGGGGTTTTTTGAGTGTTATTGATTTTTTTTTTTTTTTTTTTTTTTTTTTTTTTTTTTTTTGGTAGTTATAATAAATGCTGCTGCTCATATCTAGGACAATTTTGAAATGTGATTATAAAACACAGTACTGAGCTTAACCATGTTAGGAGGCAGTGATTTCTTTGTGTTCAGTAAGATAAAATTGGTTAGATATCTTGAAGAAAGCTGATCTGTGTTTGCATAAATGTCAAAGAAATTAAGTTCTGTGTTTGGAAAAATAAAGACTTTTTGAAGGGGCAGTTACATCATATTTTAATCACATTTTAGTGTATGTTAAAATAGGTATATATCAGTATGTGCAGTGTACATGACTGATAGGCACTTAGTGATACATGTGTTTTAAGAAAGTCTTACAGTAACACTTCGTTATGTACAGTGGCATTTGTTCTGCTTTCTGACAAACTAGTCGTTTACAGGTTCTGTCTAATTTCATAAGCTGCATATTTTCTCAATGAATATCGTGGATGAATTCTGCTCTGTCCTTGTAGTCTATCATATAGAAGTTTAATAGACACTTATCTCACACAGATATTATTCAAAATATAATAGTGACTAGGGGTAAATATAAACAGACAGACATAGATACATATACATCTATATTAAAAGGTAGTTGTTAAGCTGTTTGTGGTACTTTATATAGTATTTATGACCTTTGCAAATTTCTCTTTAAGTTCTACCGGGCAGAAATTGAAGCTTTCCATTCTTCTGGGACAACTGCGGTTGTGAAATTCTGTGATTATGGAAATTATGAAGAGGTGCTTCTCAGCAACATCAGGCCTGTTCATGCAGACACGTGGGTATGTGATAACAAGTTGTATTAAAAGATATAAACTACGTAGTCTGTGCAAAATATGTAACTCTTCAGAAATTAGTGCCTACTCTTGCAAAGAATGCTAATGGCATGTGTAGAAAAACAGTTAAGTGAATATACAAACCAAATCTCAACTTCTAGTTGTCTATATGAAACTTCTTACTGATCATAAGTGTATTATCATGTGGTATTCTTCGTGTATAATAAATTTCAAATGTATTGTTTGAATAATTGACCTGTCAGCCAGATTTATGCGTATTTTCTCTCAAAGTTGTACACGCTATATTAAACATAGTTTTCTCTTTCATTTAATGTACATTGAGTGTCTTTCTGTAAAGGTTAGGAAACAATCTTTTAACGTATATATTCTGAAGATTTTCACTACGTTTGTATGTATGACTAAAAATAGACATCTGTATAATTTTATTTTGTGTCATGATTTTATTCTTGTTTCAATGATTTCTTCTTTGCCAAATATTGTGGTGGAGGTGTATGCCTTGAAATGTGTTTTACAAGGTTTAGAATGTATTACCCTTATGGAGGTTGGAAATTTCAAAGGCTGTGTTTGTGAATGTCGTGGAAACAGAGGTATGTTTTAATTTTAAAAAACAACCAACATATCAGGAGCGCACAATTCTTTGCTTACTCTTACTATAAAAAGCTGCGCAAAAAGTATTCATTTTTGTAGATTGAATCCTTAATGATTAGTTGACTGTACTTATTTTCATGTCTTACCTCTGGGTCATACAGCCATAGTACTACTGCTGCAGAGGCTGAACAGTCAACTACTGTTCCCTGCCGGTGGTCTTTTAACTTGTGTTTTTGCCATTAGCTCTCGGATGCCCTTATGGCCTCTGAGATGGCCTTTTTGTACTTAAAAAGATATCAGAAACTTTTCCTAGCTGAGACATTGCTGTTTCTATTAAAATTTCAGTTTTTTCTTTTTTTTTTTTCCCCTCCTGTGTATCCCACTAGCTGAGCTGTAAGGTGCTAGTTTCTTACTGTATGATTGTACTTAATTTGACTCTTTTTCTGAGTTAAAAATCAGCCTTTTCTTCACACTTCTGATTACAGTCTTGAGGAGTGGCTTTTATTTTACTTTAACCCTCTGACAGTTAGCTCTCACAGTCTAAGAACTTGACCTGGTGTTAAGAATAAGTTAGTCTAGCAGTGAGGTGCCAACCTGAAGCAGTGATCATTTTTCTTACTACTTCTGCTTGTCTCTGACCACATGTTCCTCCTGTTCCCTCCCCTCCCCTGTTGGATTGTCAGTGATGTAGCCACAGGATGAGTTGAATCAGGTGGACCACTTTTCCTCTCCTAGTTTCATTTGTTTTATTTCAGAGTTAGTTTGTTAAAGCTGACACAAGATAGTGGGACAATACATGGAGAGGGGATTCTGCTGCTGAAGTAACATAGTCGTAACATCATGCAGCATCCTGATCTAGTCCTCAGTTGTTACTGGGGAGAGAAATAAGGGTTTTTCAAGGCACTGTTGATCCATTCAGAAATGAAAGATACCTTTCTTAAGGTTATTTTTTTCTCTTAAGGGAGCCTAGATGAATAGCACAAATTCAGACGACTAAATTTAGACCATTAAAGTTAATAAAATATAAATGCCAACCAACATCTTCACAGTAAATAATCTTTTTATGGTTTCTTTCCAAAGTTTTGCTATTTTGCTGCTAAAAGGTCCTTGCACCTATAGGATTTTTGCAGGAGAAAGTTTCTTAGCACCTTGCTCTTGACTTTTCTGTCTTTGAATGCTAACTCTAGTCCTCATTCTGCATTTGCAGTTCTTAATCGCCCGTTGGAGTTGTGCTCTGGTATTCAGGTTTGTCTTCTAGGCTGAACACTGCTGGCCACTCTTCTTTATCTCAGTGTTCCTATTCATGTATAAATCTAGATGGCACACACAAATGCAAAATGAAGTTCTCATGCTGCTTAATACTTAAGTCTTTGTCATAAGATTTAAGTAACTTTGTGATATTTCCTCTTTACGAGAGAACAAAATAGGTTTTCAAGTTATTTCAATTATTACTTTTCTTTCACTGATCTATGTTACCAGCAACAATGAACTTGTTTTATTAGAAGTGTTATGCTGATTTTTATTTCAGTCCTTCAGGTAAATTCCAGATGGCTAAGTCTTTCTTAGCCATCTGTACTGAAGACTTGTTACTAATGTAGAAGTATACTGTTGGAGTTCTAATATCCTAATATTCTATGAATATTAGAATATTAGAATCACATGGTTGGATGGGACCTATAAGATCATCTAGTCCAACCGTCTATTGACAGTTTTTCAGACTCCTTTTAGAAAGAGTTGTTGATATTAACAAAAGCTTTAGTGGGTTGACTTAAAGGCATAAATTTAGTCTGTATGTTAGATTAAATTATTCTTTACTGTTTTCTCCAGCACGCTTTTTGGTACTCATGTATTGATTTTAATTTTTTTTTTTTTTTTTTTTTTTTTTTTTTTCTCAACATATGTAAAGTGATGAAAGTATACCCCTGCAGGGGGGAAGAAAAGCAAAAAGTTACTCAATGAGTCATTTGAAGAAACACATTTGAAGGTCACAATGACCTTATTTTGATGGTATGACTTACTGTTTAAGCACCTGAGCTTCTGGTATACTTTTGGCAGCCTTTATAATTGTCAAAATAACCATTGTAAATTTAATAAAGTTCTTTACATTGTTAGTAGGTTTAATATGATTTAGTTTTCTCTTCACCTCTTGCTGGTCAACATTCTGCTCCATATTCCCATTGACTCTCTAATACTGAACTACACTGCATTAGTACAAGTCTTGTTTTGGGTTTTTTTGAACGTAGATCAAAACTGCCTGATATTCTTGAGATACGTTGTGCTTTCCACTTTGATGGAAAAAGTGTTACTAAATGATCTCAAGACTTCTTGATAATTGATTGTATACTGTCCATCACCGTTTGCCCGAAATCCTTGTAAATTTTCAGTCCCTCTGACACCTAACACGCTGCTATTTATCTTTCTGACGGCTGGAAGTATAGAAGATAAAGCTGGTTTTACATAAGGTAAATTAAAAAAGCTAGTGGGGAAATTTTTTTTTTCAATAAACATATACAATAGCCATATAAGTATATGTAAGAACACCTAAACTGTTTTGTTTTTTTTTTTCTTAGTGCTTGCAGAATGTGTCTTAGGCATGCAATTCATAAATATTTTTAATAATAAAATTACGTTTGGATTCCACTGTTTTAGAGTTCTTCTAGTACCTCCTATGTAACACTACAACACTGTATCCTTCTATTTCCCTCAATGTAGCAGGGGTCACTTCATGAAAATATTATAATCCCGATAAAAAAACCTCCCTGAAAAGCCATTGTAGAAATAAGAACTGCTTGGTTTTTTGTTGTAAAAGATGTAAGATAATGCGAACAACTGAAAAGCATGGAATATTAAGGGCCTTCCTGACTCACTTAGTAGTTTGTTCTGTGGAAAAAAAAATAAATAAAGTTGAGATAATACTTTAAACTTCAAGTCTTAGTTTTATTCCCTAATTTATAGAAATTTTTCCTGTAATAAATTATGAAAATGTGTAGCCTAAGTCTTATTTTGTGACTTTTTTTCCCCCAAAGCCAAGTCCTTGTCTTCTCCTTTTTGTTCTGTATTTCCTTAGTTGCATCATAGGCTTCATTTCCTCCGTTTACACTATGATTACACTTTTTTTTTTTCCCCTTTTTTTCATTGTATGAAGGAAATAACACGTCGGTGGGAAAACTACAATCTTTATAGCCTTATTCTGATTGCTTTCAAAACAAGCTGAAGTTCATAGGAACTTTTTGCTTATAGTACTTCACTTAAAAATGCTAATTACAAAGTGAAGTCTGTAGTTTAGTTTAGTTTCCTCTTCCTGTATCTTGCACTGTGTTTCTGCTTAAAGAGGAAAGAAAGCAAAAATTATTGTCAAGGCATGTATAATCCTAGTTCTGTAATATTTTTTGTTCTTTGGAGACAGAAAATCTACTTTGCAGCTTCCTCAACTCATTTGTCCAGTAAGGAATAAGTTGAAGAAAGACAATAGCACAGAGTCTTGGATTACAGTTAATTCATGCTGGAAGACATTTTATTTTAAGCAGTGTTTTGTTGAAAGCTCAGATTTGGTAACGTTGCATCTTGTACCTCACAGAGCTCGAAGAGCTTCTACAGGTGTTGAATTCTCTTAAATCAGACTATGATTCAGAGCTTTCTTATACCTGTCCCCTTTTTCAGGTAAGTCAAGAAGTAAACTCCTATGAGTTTTCTGAAGGTGTTGGAACCCCTCTCTAGCAATGGAAAGAGCAACACTGAAAACACTAAGTGATAAAGGCTTACAGCTGCCTCTCTAACTTGGAGACAACTTTTGCCTATCTATTTTATGGAGATTTTGAACTCATTCCAGTGTCTTGATTTATGACAGGCAAATCCTTGAAGGATTGGGTGCCATTTCTTTATGGCTGCTCTGAATCTTCAGCCTGGACATCCTTGAATCACTGGACACTGTGGTCTTTTTCTTGTGTATCAAGTAGGAAGTCTTTCTCTTTGAATAATTGAGTAGGTGCAGTAGATAGATGTGTCTTGGCTGGATCTCTTATCTAGCTTCTGTCCTCGTTGACTATACTGTAAACAAGACTGTTGAGAGAATTGTACAGGCTGCTTAACCAGTTCTAAGATTCCTGTGGAAAAGCTGTCCGAGAATGGTTCCATCAGACAACAATTCAATGTTTTCAGTTCTTCGGCTTCTGTACTGTTAGGAAAATATCTAGAATCATTTTCCAGTTCATAATTACTTATTGACTAAATGAATTAAATGAAGGGTGAGTACTTTAAACTACTCTTCTTTCTGAATGGTAGTGCATACGTATTGATTTATTTTAATCTAAAAAGTTACTAGTGGGGATTTTGTTTCTACAGAAGACTATCTTTATACTTTACACTGTGGATTTACGCTGATATTTTGTGGACATGTCCCTCAATTTCCATTTATATATAATATGTGGTGATTTCTGTTGGCCTTTGTCCTCTCAGGCTGCAAAATTACTTTTCACAGTCTATCCTAAACTTTTTTTTTGTGCTTTTACCGGAGGCTTTTTTAACTTACTGGAGACATTGCCTTAAATTCAATTGCATCTTTTAGAGAGTGTCATCATACATGCTTTTACACAGAATTAACCTTCAGGTTCTGTCTTACCAGTTCTGTCAGGATAATTCTGTATGTAACTTATTTATTTCCTCAAACTTCTTTTAAGAGGCAGTATTTAGAGATAAGTGTTGTGGAAAGCATTTATCCTGATAAATGACTAGTATTTTTCTTTAGCAACTCTGTCCTCTGAGAAACTACATAGTTTATCAGACTTTAGTTGGATGTATCCATGTTGGAATATAGACAGATGATCACAACTTAACTATTCCTCTGAAAGTTGCTGGCCCTTAGCTGAAATAAAATATCTGACACTTAAAGGTGGTTAAGGAACTGCATTTTACTTTTATTAAACTAAAAGCTGGCAAATTTCTGTTGAGAGGAGGTAATTTATACTAAGTGGGTATAAAAGAATGGCATTCAATTGTCTGTCTGTATCATTAGTCATTGCAAAATATGCTTCAGTTTTCCACTCAAGCATGTAATATTCATGAGACTACGAAATATCATTGCAAATTACTGCCAGCTGTACAAATCAGATTGAGGATGCATTCTTCTTGGAGTTTGTAGTCATTGAAAAAGTTGCGATAGTTAAAGCAGGACACTTGGAGCATTACACTATTTTACTCGCCCTTCTCCTTGTTCTGAAATGTAATTGCATATGATGATGATTCATTATTTGGAGACTGCACTGTATGGGCTCCTTAAGTTGTTTATTTTGAGAGACTCTTCCTCTCTGAACACCTTCCTTTAAAGTGACCTGCAGGGTTGTTTGTTTTTTTTTTTTTTTTTTTTTTTT
>WHYT01017493.1:412833-425559 GCA_009806455.1 Tetrax tetrax
TTTAGCTCTAGCTTGCTAGTTAAGAAATGTATTTTTCTGCTTCTCTTGATTGATTTTTGTAGAGTAAATTATCTAAGGTTTGTAACAATGACAAGGACTGTATTGATGTTTTACTTTCTTCCTATTAATAATATCATTTGCAAGTTTTTTCATGGCCCAAGAGACATTTATACACCACTATTAAAATGAGTGCATGTGTATATCTAAGCTAAGGCATAATTGTTCAGTCAAAGAACAGTAGCAATTAATCAGTTTTTGTCAGAATAGAGAGCTTAAACAGAAAAGGAAATGTTTCGATCTAACATCTTTCCTACAAAATTTGCTTACCTTCTCAGAACTTGATTGGTATATCTAGATTTTCAAGGTTTTAGAGAGGTAGGATTTGCTGCAGCATTGTGAAAAGCATGTAATACCTTTGCTAAGTCAGTCAAGATGGATCTTTTTGTAAGTGTAAAAGGGAGCTAATTGTGCATATATATTTTTTTTTTATCCTCTTAATCTGCTTACAGAAATGGTAAGTCAGGAGGTGAAAGAAGTGATTTTAGTCTTAATATTGGAGGAGTCTTCCTTAGAAGATAGCTTCAGTTTAACTTACATTTTCCTTCCTTAACACGTGCAGATAAATATAACTTTATCATTTCAGTGTCTGAGATTTGGTACTCTGTTGTAGTAGTTTGAGCATGAAAAAGAATTTCCTTATTTTATCTTTGAACTTCTTGTGTGCTAAGTACAGAGACTTTTTGATGGAAACTCTCATAGTTAGGGGTCTTAAAAGCAACCCAGGGTTAATGATTTGTAGAAGGAAGTTTTTGTAATTAAATTACCTTTTTCAATTCAGTGCCTTTAATGTCTTTCTAATATTTCCATTCTTTTAGGTTATCGTAGCCCTGTTCAGCACTAAGCTATACTGTCTCTCACTCACTCTGCTCACTTGCCTTGGGGAAAACCAACTTCCCCTTACCCCTCCCCTCTTCTCAGGCTTAACTTCATTTCAAATTATCTCTACCTCCCCCCCCCGCCACCCCCCAAGTGGCTTGGGAAGGGTGGAATAGGGAATGGGGGTTGTGGTCAGTTCATTAAACATGGTTTCCGCTGCGCCTTCCTCCTCTGAGGAGGAACTCCTCACATTCCTCCCCTGCTCCAGCGTGAGGCCGTTTTTCATGGGGTGCAGTCCCTCAGGAATGGCTGCCCCAGCGCAGGCCTTCCATGGGCAACAGCCCCCTACAGGCATCTGCCTGCACCGGCATGGGGTCCTCCGTGGGCTGCGGGTGGATTTCTGCCCTTCCATTGAGCTCCATGGGCTGCAGGGGCACAGCCTGCCTCACCATGGTCATCACCACGGGCTGCAGGGGAATCTTGCCTGGAGCAGCATTACTTCTCTCTCTCCTTCTTCACTGACCTTGGCATCTGCAGCTGTTCCTCTCACAATAAATTCTTCACAACTGGCTCAGGCAGATGCCTCTCAGGTTCTCTTCACATCTCTCTTCACTTTTTGGCTGGGCTGGGCTGAGTCAGACCCAGACGGCCACTTTGCAGGATGCCAGAGGGTGAGGGCCACAAGGCCCACAAAATTTGATCTTCACCTTCTCTGCCTCCACTTCTGCCTCTTCACTCCCCTTTTGTTTTTTTAAATTTTCCCCTTCTTAAATACATTATGACAGAGACATTATCACTGTTGCCAATGAGGTTGGCCCTGGCTGGTGGCAAGTCCATCCTAGACCTGGCCTACTCCACTGGACAAAGGGGAAACTTCTGGCAGCTTGTTGCAGAAGCTGTCACTGTCGTCTCCCTGTTATACAAAACCAACTCAAGTTTTCAGCCTGATACCTTACATAACAAGATAAATTTATCTGTATTTAATTTAATTGATATAGAATTTTTTTTCTTTAAAATATCTAATTTAATTTAAAAGTTGCGGGAATTAAGAATTAATCACATATCTTGGTAAGTTGTTCCAATTATTAATAACCATTACTATTTCAGATTAATTCCTTGTTTCTCGTGTTTTTAGGCATTACAGTTCAACTGGTAGACTTGCATGCTTTCTGTCAAAACTTGTTCTTTAAACGGTGATCAGGACAGCCTTTAACTTTTTCAAAAAACTGAGTTGATTGAGCTTTCCGAGTCTTCTACTACAAAGCAGTTTTGACCGGTCCGTTGTCTGGTTTAATAGCTCTGCTTTGAACCCTAATTTAGTAGTGTTCACTTGAATTTTATTTGATATGCAAACTAGATGTGGTAATGCAAAATTACCAGGTACAGAGCATTTTCATATTTCCTAAAAGTAGTATCAGGGGAAAAAGATTATGTTTTTATCCCTTTCTTCTTTTAATCCCCCCCCCAACCCTCCCCAACCCCGACATGCAGTAGAATAGGAAATAATCATGATAACTTTTAACATTATTAGTGTAGCAAGAGCAGTGCAATTAACAATGTGGATAATGTTTGTTTACAGTATGAAAACTCTGGGAAATCTAATGAATGCACCAAGAAAAGCCATAAATATGCTTAGATGTTTTAGATCCAGTAGAAGTGGTAGACAAATCTATCTAGACAAATAAGTTTGCAGAAAGTACTTTTGGGTATGTAACATACTCTGTATCTCCATAGCCACTAGATGTATTTAGTACTTTCTTCAGTCAGTTTATGCCGAGATTAATCTTCATAGTTTCCAGGATGTCTATATTCTGGTTGTGTTATCTTCAGTCTTAATGACTGGACTTGTGCAAAAGCCGAATACCTATTTTTAACAACAAAGCAATAAATGTATGATGCTTATATAGACTTTTTTCATGTTTTGTGCATTTAGTATGTATGTCCTACATACTGAACATCAAATGTAGGGTTTTCTAACTTTGGACATGCTATCATACAAGGGGATATCAAGGAATATCTTTGTTATTCAGATGATTTCAGATTCTCCTATGCTTTTGAAGCCCACTTATCAGTGACAGGCTGAGAGAGTTGGGGCTGTTCAGCCTGGAGAAGAGGAGGCTCCGGGGAGACCTGATAGCGGTCTTCCAGTACCTAAAGGGGACCTACGGGAGAGATGGGGGGAGAAGCTCTTTAGCAGGGCCTGTGGATGAGTGGTAATGGTTTTAAAATAGAGGGAGGTAGATTCAGGCTTAATATGAGGAAAAAATTTTTTACAATGAGGGTGGTGGAACACTGGAACAGGTTGCCCAGAGAGGTGGTGGATGCCCCATCCCTGGAAACATTCAAGGCCAGGCTGGATGAAGCTCTGAGCAACCTGATCTAGTTGGGCATGTCCCTGCTCCTTGCAGGGAGGTTGGACTGGATGACCTTTGAAGGTCCTTTCCAACCCAAACGATTCTATGATTTTGTGATTCTATGATAATAGTATTTCACCCATCGTATTTTTTTTTTATCTTGTGGTGATTAATAATTAAAAAATAGATGTTATTTGGCATATTTTATTTTCAAATGTAAGCGTTCTGCTTATATGTAATGTAGAGGTCCCGATTTTCAAGGTAAGATGCTCGCATTTTTATGAGGCTATTCTGAATTGCTTTGTGGGCAGTTTCAGTTTTAAGACTTTAAATTGCTGTGCCCCTGCACCACCTGTAAGCAGGCTTGAAGGTTTTTTTTTTTGACTAGCAGTTAGGATATATTTGTTTGTTTTATTTTTTTCTGTATGTTTACTGAAATACCTTTTGCCATGTTTTACTTCTAAATTATTTTTTTTTTTTTCACCGTTGGTCATTCACTTGTGAAACCACATAGATGTTTACTGCATATACACATGTGTATTTAATGTTGAAGATCCGAATACCAAATTTTATCATGGGTGAGTGTATGCAGACAGCATTCTCTTTCACTTAAAATGTCACCAAAACTTACTGATTGTTTACATTTTATGTTTTGATGATGATTTTTGTGCCCTAATAATAATTTTGTAAAGTATCACTGTTTTCTTTCTGAATTTTTTTTATTGTCAGAAATTTCTGATTACATACTGAAATAAGTCCAGTAGTACAGCAAATACACTTCCATAGAGGGGAGAAAACTATGGTTTTGCTTATGAGTGCACTTAGTGCAAGGAGACTTCTGAAATTCTTTCCAAGTCTATGCAAGTATTATTTTTGGCTACACTTTTACAACTGTGCCTGTATTACTAACATGAACCAGACCTTTCCAGAGGTCTTCATTCAAGTTAATGTTCTGAAAATCTGGATGAACCTTTTATTATTTAAAAAAACAAAACAAAACAAAACAAAAAACCCACCAACCAAACAAACGTTGGGGAGGGGAAAGGGCTAAGAGCTGTATACGGGGGAAGGCATGGAGATGGGCCCTTTAATTTGCTGCTGTTTTTGAAAAACTGGCACAATTACTCCTTAAAGTAACTTTACTCCTTATGGCACATAACTGCTTATGGTGGTTACTGATTTCATGTTGTGAAACTTAGGTGTTTCATTGAAAACATTTCCAGTTTGTGCTTTTCTCCTTGCTAAATTGAGAGAACTCGATGTGTCTGCTGGTTGCTTGTTATTTATATAGCAGATCTCTCTGTGTATCTACTTTTCTTTTTAAAATTATTGGAAATAAAGCTTTAAATACTTACGGTTCGATGTTGATACTTCTCAATGTGAAGATTGTTTTACAAATGGAAGTTAGTATTTCTGGTTTGTTTTGAAGACACAGTGTGAATGGCTTACCTGTGTATTTCTAAGAAACTTTTAAACTTCATTAATTTCTTCTGTATTAAGAACATGGTGTCACCTTGCAGGAAGTTATGTTTATTTCAAGCACAAACTTGACAAGAAGTGTTCAATGTTTATTTTATTTTTTGCCACTAGAAATGACTACAAGTATGAATAACCTGTTCAATATCCTTAAGGGGAACAGATAAGCTAGCAAAATGTGGGATAATCATGCCCCAGGCTTAAGTTATCCTTATTTTACGGAAATGTATCTGGAATGTAGTCTATTTAGAAAATAAATGAGTGCTTTGTTTTTGGAGTTGAAGAAAAGCGATGAAGTACAGAGAAGTCTCTGATTCCAGGTTAGCTGTTGTGTTGCTTTTAGTGGTCTCAGATTTAAGTATGTAATTCTTTTCCTTAGCCATCCATCTATATTCCAGTTCTTGATTTATTTTTTTTTTATTTTTTTTTTTTCCTGAAGAATCTACAAATTTTCTGGTTTTTGGTATCTAATGTTTATTGTTTCACTCAACACTCTGGGTGTATAATTGTCATAACAGAATCATTTAAAAACTAGCTATGTGTGAAGCTTGTCTGCTTTTGTTACAGTTTGTTTTCAGCAGAGAAAAATAAGATAAATCTAAATAAAAATGCTAGTAGTGTATATCCAATTTTTTGAGGATTACTGAATCATTTGTTATAAATTTAGTATTTTAAATTAATATGCCACATGGCTTTAGTTTATAAATTGCTGTCCCTGAAATGCTTTGTAGAATTTTACATCTGGCCAAGAAAATACAAAATCATTTGGCTTCTGATGTTTGGTTAGTGAAAGTCAACAGAAAAGATTTATTATTACTAATTTATTTCGATGCTAAAGAAAATACTGCTCAGGGAAGGGTCATCTTGAAATTTTTATTTGGAAAAAAGAAAAAGCAACAGAGATTATGGTGTAGCTGCATGCCACCTAGTTTTACATACCATAGTTAGGAACGTACTTGCGGCCTGTGTGTGTTCAGTGGAGACAAAGATAGACCCTCATAAGGATCAGTTCCTTTTTCTAAGTGTAAATAAGGGAAAGAAATAATTTATATATGTTTCAGTTGTTTTGTTTTTTGGTTTTTTTTGTTTTGTTTTGTTTTTGTTTTTCTAATGACACTACAGGAAGTTAGTTTCACTGAATTGTCAGTAACTTTTGATTTTGACTACTCCCACCAGTAGGGAAACCAGTAACTGAATTTCTCTGTTGCATAAAAGGCTTTATACAGAACTTGGAAGTAGAACGTAATGCTTTATTGGTACAGTACATCAAAATCGCATACAATTTGAGAAACAGTAGAAGAGAGAAAGATGACACTAGTATAGTAGATTAAAATGTTATTTAAATGGGTAGGAATTATTCTGGCTGCCTATAGAATGGCAATAAACAATACTTTTGTAATTGCAGTTCACAATCCCAGGAGATTTTTAGGAAATCATACAGTACCATACAGCAAGTCATTTGTATCCCTTTAAGGCCAATAAAAATTGTGCTAAGATTTTTCCAGTAGATCTCTGTAGTTTCCATAATACATTTAACATTGCTATTCCTGTCACCACTGTCTTTTATTGTGTAGTATAATATAGTATTTTACTTTAGTGAAGCTAACTCTAGAAGCTTCAGCAAAGCTATTGATAGTTTTGATGTAAAAGTCAAATCAGTGTGGAGTATGGAGTACTGTACATGTAGCGTATGCATGTTTATACACATATATGTCATGTGTACTAATTATCTAATGCTTGTCATGTCCTGTATGTAGTTTAGATGCTTATCATAGAATCATAGAATGGTTAGGGTTGGAAGGGACCTTCAAAGGTCATCTAGTCCAACCCCCCTGCAAGAAGCAGGGACATCCCTGACTAGATCAGGTGGATCAGAGCCTCATCCAGCCTGGCCTTGAACGTTTCCAGGGATGGGGCATCCACCACCTCTCTGGGCAACCTTTTCCAGTGTTCTACAACTCTCATTGTAAAAATTTTTTTTCTAATATCTAATCTAAACCTACCTCCTTCTAATTTAAACCCATTACCCCTTGTCCTATCACAACAGGCCCTACTGAACAGCCTGTCCCCATCCTTCCTGTAGGCGCCCTTGAGGTACTGGAAGACCGCTATCAGGTCTCCCCGGAGCCTTCTCTTCTCCAGGCTGAACAGCCCCAACTCTCTCAGCCTGTCCTCATAGGAGAGGTGCTCCAGCCCTCTTATCATCTTCATGGCCCTTCTCTGGACCCTCTGTGACTGGTCCATGTCCTTGTTATGTTGGGGACTCCAGAACTGGACGCAGTACTCTAGGTGGGCTCTCACCAGGGCAGAGTAGAGGGGGAGAATCACCTCCCTCGACCTGCTGGCCACGCTCCTCTTGATGCAGCCCAGGATGCGGTTGGCCTTCTGGGCCGCAAGGGCGCATTGCCCGCTCATGTTGAGCCTCTCGTCCACCAGCACTCCCAAGTCCTTCTCCTCAGGGCTGCTCTCAATCCATTCTCTGCCCAGTCTGTATTTGTGCCTGGGATTGCCACGACCCAGGTGCAGGACCTTGCACTTGGCCTGGCTGAACTTCATGAGGTTGGCACAGGCCCACCTCTCCAGCCTGTCCAGGTCCCTCCGGATGGCATCCCTCCCTTCGAGCGTGTCGACGGCACCACATAGCTTGGTGTCATCGGTGAAGTTGCTGAGGGTGCACTCTATCCCACTGTCCATGTCGCCGACAAAGATGTTGAACAGGGCCGGGCCCAACACGGACCCCTGAGGGACGCCACTGGTGACTGGTCTCCACTTATGGGGTCATGACTTTTGGGTAGAAGAACGTCTGTACTCTGTAAGTCCTTTACATAGTAATGTTGGGTTGACAGTTGGACTTGATGATCTTGGAGGTCTTTTTCAACCTTAAAGATTCTGTCATAACATTGGAATAACAGCAGACTAATTGAACATTCTGTAAGATTATTTTAATGGGAAAAGAATTTAGGAGTGGCTTAGGAGTATGATTTAATGGAATGAGCTGATGTCAGCTCTGAGAGGAGGAAACAGTTCTTCCTTCCTGATCCTAACCATCCTGCCTTTTGAACCTGCATCAGTAAAAGGTTACAACTGTATATCTGAGCAAGAAACAGAAAGGAAAAGTGTAAAGAGTGATGAAAAAGGTGCAGGGGAAGAGAAAGGAAAACAGTTTCAGCAGTACAATACATGATATTGGTGCAGAAGTCTATGATGCTACAGCCTACCTGTCAGAACTGGGTTGTAAATTTAAGGGTGTCACAGAGTTGGTCCCTTTGTTTAGTTACAAAAGATTTAATTGTAGTGTGTGCTGATAACACTTCAAAAGATCCAGACAAGAATTCAGTAACAATAATTGTGTATCTTATCATTAACATTATAAGTGGTATATTAAAAGGTTAATAAAAAAAAACCAAAAACCCCAACTTTTTTGTATGATTACTACATTATAACATGTTTTTATAAAAGCTAACATTTTTGGTATCCTTACAGTTAGTTATGTACTTTTAGTCATCAGTGATACATTACTACATGATGTGTGTGAGCATACTAAAAGTACATTTTTCTAAAAATCCAATAGTACCCTGACTCCTTTAAAGGCACAGTAATATGGCTAAAAATCTATATTATTTATCTGATAGCAGTGAAGGGTCAGCTGTATGCAAGTCTAGCAGTATAACCTTGAATCTCACTTATCCTTCTCACTCATAATTTAACTTAGAAATCTATATAGCCATAGGCCCAGTCTAATATATTGATGTGTTGTGTACTGTGAAAAAAAAAAAAATTCTGAGCATCTGGAGACTTGCATATTACTTTATAAGAAGATTACTCTGTAACAGGAACTGATATTTTAGGCAACAAGCATAACTTGAACCGAAAATTGATCAAGAGCGAGTTGAATTATTCTTAATAGACACTTCAAAAATGCTTTTGTCACGAAGTCAGTACTTGGTTAAGATCCTAGAAAAATCTACCTCAGTAGCAATGTCTCTTCTACTTGTAATTTTCACACCTCATTTGATAGTAATATTTTAAATTATGCCCTAAAGCCACTCTAAGATTGTGTAACTTAAACCTTGTTCTTTTATTAAATGACAAAAATTATTTTTTTTTTTTTTTCAAAATCCTGTTTTCATTCTTAGTTATTACAGAGTTCTAACAATCCATTTAAGTATTCTGATAAAAGTCTAAGGGACTACTATAGACACTTTAGCCAGTGATTTTTTGCCTTACAAATACAGGATATGTAATGTATTGCAAATTAAATACTTAAGTTTAGCTTTTTCTGGGAAACTTTGGAATTTTTCCATTTGGCTATAGTGTGGTTGGATTTTCTGTTTGTTTTTTTGTTACATCTGGAAAATCTTACAGTCTATTTTTGATGGATACAAGCATAGGTAAGTAAAAATCAAAGATTAAAGTACTCAGCGACCAACACTAGATGATTAGGCAAAAGAAGCAAGTTTCAAAAGAGAATTTAACCAGCAAAACAAGAGATCACTTGGTGTGTTAACAGCAGGAGACAGCTGTTACCAACATAGTGGGCAATGCAAAGAGGCATCTTATCGGGACCGGGGAATGGGAGTTGAAACGCACATGAAGGAAAAGTTGATTTTGCAGGGAAGCCAACACCCTTTCTTTCTACTGAGTCCAGGAAGTTTTCCGTGCATTGAGTATGTGGGTGAAGTTAAAACTGCAGCTTAAATTGAAACAGTGGTTTAACATTACTGAAACAGAAAGTGTGTTCCATTTTCTTTGCCTTCTGTCTCTTCTTTGTCCTGTAGTTCCTGGCCCCACACTACTCTTTTGTGCCTCCTTGCACAGGCTCTGGTGCTCATCCCTTAATATCCCGCAGAGAGGTATAATTGAAAAGCCTTGGCAGACGGGCCCAGTGAACAGAGCAGAATTTTTTGTTCATAAGCGGGAATAGACAGAGGTAACTAGTTTGTAGGTGACAAATTGTTGGAGCTGCTCAACTGTGACTTGCAATTGCATCCTAAATATGTCTGAGCAGAACATTCAGCAAAGCTTTCGTGTGATGCATAACTTCTGTCCCGCTCTTTTCCGTCATCCGCCTATTTAATGTTCTGAGAAGTTAAACAGTATGATTCACTTCAAGGCTGCATCAAGAGAAGTGTGGCCAGAAGGTTGAGGGAGGTGATTCTCCCCTTCTACTCAACTCTTGTGAGACCTCGCCTGGAGCGTTGTGTCCAACTCTGGAGCCCTCAACATAACAAGGATGTGGACCTGTTGGAGCAAGTCCAGAGGAGGGCCACGAAGATGATCAGAGGGCTGGAGCACCTCTCCTATGAGGACAAGCTGAGAGAGTTGGGGTTGTTCAGCCTGGAGAAGAGAAGGCTCTGGGCAGACCTGATAGCAGCTGCCTTCCTGTACTTAAAGGGGTCTGATAAGAAAGACAAGGAGAAACTTTAGCAGGGCTTGTTGTGACTGGACGAGGGGTAATGGTTTTAAAATAGCGGGAGGTAGATTCAGACTTGATATAAGGAAGAAATTTTTTACACTGAGGGTGGTGGAACACCAAAACAGGTTGCCCAGAGTGGTGGTAGATGCCCCATCCCTGGAAACCTTCAAGGCCAGGTTGGATGAGGCTCTGAGCAACCTGATCTAGTTGGAGATGTCCCTGCTCCTTGCAAGGGGGTTGGACTAGATGACTTTTAAAGGTCCCTTCCAACCCTAACTATTTTATTATTTTAAAATGTTTGTAAACAGTTCTTTAGAATGCACTGAAAGAAGTCTTGCAATTGAAATTCAGTGAAAAAGCTTTTAATGAAATATAAATTTACTCTGCTCTAATGTTGTTAATGTAAGAGTAAATTGGTTGTTAAAGTATTTTAAATGCTGGATTTAAACTTTATTCTGCAGCTATGAAATGCATTGAATTTTTTTTTTATGTAAAAGCATTCTGGTGCTCACTTGGCTGAACTGAAGTTACTTTCTGATTCACTAACTCAACTGGTGAAGTATGTTGGTGGTACAAGCTCTTCAGAATATATGGGTCCAAAATAAAAGCACTGAGTGTACATATATTCCCAGTTTACACTTGTTTAGTTCTTTTCTGTCTTATGAGATAGAATAAAAATATCAAAAGTAACAGCAGATTTTTATGGCAAAACTTTGAGTAGAAACTGAAATTCTCAAATGGCGAACAGGGAAGCATAAGTAATTTTTTTTAAATACCTAAAGAATACTGACATTGTCCACCTTCTCCCTCATGCCACTCTTACCTGTTACTGCAATAATTTATTTGTGTATTTCATTATTTGCATTGTAAATATTTCCTTGTTTTTTCCTGTAGCTCTGCCATTTTTTTATGTCTTTTGCAATTGTGCTTAGTGGTATCATTTAATCTCAGGGTACATAGCCCTAGGTAGGCACAATGTCAGTACTAGAAAATTCAGTCCTGAATACTGGAATATTAACTAAATAATGAATAATAAACTGAGGGGTGGAGATAATAAAATGTATAAGTTTTTGGAGTAGTATACTAATATGAAACCTCTACTAGTAATAGAAGGAAGTAGGAAATTGTATAACTTGGAATGAGTCACAAGCAACTGATAAATTGAAAATAAGCAGCAAGAAAGACTGGAAAAATAGAGTTGGTGTCAAAACGTGTGACCTAATTGATTGCAGAGTTACAATGGAAGAAATGTAGACAACTGGAGGTTTTAGGTTGAAGAACAGAAAAAAAACAAGGAATATTTTAGAGATACTAAGTTTTGACTACAAAGGGTGGATGCTTGGATGCTGCTTCAGAAGAGGGATGGCAGTTTTGCGCATGGACTGGAGAGATTTTAAAGTAAATTGAGATAAATATGAACCCAGAAAAAATCCTTAAGATGGAAATAAAATAAAGTGGCAATAGAAAACGAATGAAAGATCACCAGTGTAAGACTGAGGGTCAGTGGCCAAGAAATGGTGGAATGAAAGAAATGCAATTAGTTGCAAAACAAGAAATTATGTTTAATAAAGATGTGGCTTGACAAATTGTTATTTTGAGAATGTTAGATCCAATTAGGATCAAATGTGAATAGGTAAGACCCAAGAAACAAATGACAATGTGTCATCTGACAGGAAAATGGCAGACTTCAACAAGACAATCCTTAACTCTGTGTAGGGACCCACTGTTCATAGAAAAGAATGAGGGAACAGTTGAAAGGTGTTCTGTTGCTCATTCATTCTTATTATAATTTGCTGCATTGCTCACTTTCACTTTCTGGAGGCTCTGAAATGAATGTAATTGCACATTTCACTCTCGCCTATTGTAATAAAAATACTTAAATTGGAATACTTGTCTGAAGCTTTCCATTCTGTGTGTAAAGATGACATGCCAAAATAGAAATGTGTAAGACAAATTATAGTTTCAATTTTATTTTACTGAATTCAAAGGATCAACACCATTAACTGAGATTTGATGAAGATTTGCTGCTCTAGAAATTTACTTGGATAAACTTATCCTCAGAAAGAGGTTGACGGTTACATGTAAGATGTGATGCACTAACCTGTTTTAATTTCTGTTCTTTTTGAGCAAAGATTGACAAGGTTACAAAGAAAAGATGCATGTCTAATTCACTACAGTCTCTTGAAAACACCAGTATTCATTGCTAAATTTTCAGTCATGCATATATGCCATTTAGTTTTCCAGTTTTGGAGAAATCCAAATATCGAGCACATGAAGGTTCACCAATTTATTTTCTAAGAGTAAGCTCTTTTATGTTAGATTAAAGCTTAGGGAAAGAATTCTAAGAAAACTTGGAATTGCATCTGTCTTTACTCTTCTGGCAAATAATATGGAACTATTTTCAGTTATTGAGGTTTCTTGGAGTATACTGGAAGAGCTAAAGGTATTTAGATCACTTCAGGCATCTAGCTTACCTTTTAACATTTTGATGCTAGTACGGATTGCATTGCCAGTGATGGGACATTACTTCCTATACTAAGTTGAGGGTTGGTTAGACATCTGCTTCTTTTTTTTTTTTTTTTTTTTTTTTTTTTTTTTTATTTT
>WHYT01017493.1:435461-453272 GCA_009806455.1 Tetrax tetrax
TTTTTTTTTTTTTTTTTTTTTTTTTTTTTTTTTGATAAGCAGTGTCTCTGAGCCTCTTTATATGAGGGAATTCATAGTGCTGCAAGCAGTAAAAGAGGTATGCTGAGAAAAGTAAGTTTTATGGCAGAATTCCATGGCACTCTGCCTTTGGCTACAGTGAAACTTAAATATATATCAATTACGCTGTATTCAGTTGTGTTGAAAATTTGTTTTCTTCTATAGTTTTCGCAGACTCTCTGTAGTAGGGCTTAATCTTAATTCTGGAAATACAGCTATGACCACAGAAGTGCCCTGTAAGTAGGAGACCTTACTAGGGGAAATGTGGTTGGTTGTAAGTTATCTTAAAAATGCATCTTTATTGATATTCAGGCTGATTCAGAAAGAGATGTTTCTCTATTAAGATCTGACTTTTCACAACAGAAAGAACTTAGGCTGTAGATTTTCCTTTCTGTCTCTTATAGTGAAATACTTTACTGCTGTGACTTGCTTACTTTTTGTTATGTGTGGTGCGCTCTAAGAAAGTCCTCGGGTGTTGGAATTGTTGATGAGCTTTTAATGAATCATTCAGTGTTCCTACTTTGTATTCCTTTTTGTTACTCTGTTGTGAATGAAAAGGAATTAAGAGTTATATACTTGGTACTTTTTCCCAAAAGTGGATTTCTACAGCATGTTCCCTCTAGATCTGGTGTCTCCTATACTGTAGTCTTAGAATATTAAAGAAACAAAATTATAACTGTTTACCTGAGACACCATTTGACAATCTACTCATGTTGAGAAACTTTTTTTTTTTTTCTTCAGTTTATATTTTTTCTTCTAGTTCTTTGTTATCGACTCAAATGCTTTTAGAATCCTTCTCTATCTTTAATGTGTACCACCTTCAAATATTCCATGAAATAAATGTTTTTCCTTTCAGTATTTCTTGACCAAAGTAAATATGTAGCTATTTTAATCTTCCTTTGTCAATAATTTTCCAGTCTCTTGATTTTTTGTTTTGTTTTGGTTTTTCGAATTCCATGTAATTTGTCACTATCTTTCTGGTATTGAGATGCTTAGGAGTGAATGCAAATTGCAGATACGTAATTATCTCTCCTCTCATTATTCAGAGATTATTATTGCTGCACATAGCAAATTCATATCTGAATTGCTGTCCACTGTACTTATAGGCTTGTTTCATTATTACTGCATCACAGATTTTTAACTACTTTTTTAGATCTGTGTTTCGAGTATGCAGATTGCCAGATAACGTTCCTTGGAGTTAGATTTCCTAATTCTTTTTAGTTCCTTCCACACACATTTCTAAACTCCCAAAAGCTGATATTTCTCTTGCTCTGGCAGGTTATTGAGGTTATCTTGCTGCTTGAGTTTGTTTCCTGTATGGAAAATAATTTTGCTTTAATATATGTACTTTTTTTTTTTCTGCAAATATTTAATAATTCTACTGCTGCCATGGAGATTGAGTTTTGAGATTCTCCAGCTTGTTTCTGTTAGCTTTCCTAGGTTTGAAAAACCCGCTCCCGTTATCTCACTTGTTTTATAAAGTGGTCATCAGCACAGAAGCAGTAGTTGCCATGTACGCATGAATTCGTGTGAGTGTATGTGTGTGATCTAGTGGAAGATGTCCCTGCTCCTTGCAGGGGTGTTGGACTAGATGAACCGAAACTATTCTGTGATTCTATATATGTGTATATATAGTCATGTATAATGCATTTACCTACTCTTCCACTTAAAACAATGCTGTTTACCTGCAGGAGGAGGAGGAAGAAACATACGAGCAAACTCTAGAATTTCGCAGGGGAGGTGATGGTCAGCCAAGACGGTCCACGCGACCTACTCAACAATTTTATCAACCACCAAGAGCTAGAAACTGATTAATATGACATAAAAGGTAAGTATACAATATTGATGTTTTATTTATGGGTTTAGTTTTCAAGAAAAGTAGATCTGGATTGTTTTGTACTTCAGTGTTCTTCAGTCTTTGTGAAGTTCATGACAGAACTTTCTACAACTTGGCCAGTAGTTGGTTGTACAAGAACCCTCAGGACTGAGTGGCAGATGGTGAATGGTTTGAACAAATAAATTACTGTAATCACCATTTTATAAGCAAATAGACAACTTGAAATTCCTTGAAAAAACTTGTTTCTCATTTAAAAGAAAAAAAGAAATATTAAGCAACAGGATATGTATAGCCTACTTTGTTTATCGGTGGTAATCTGTTTATAAGGAGCAAGCACAGAGCAGTGATTGCTACACCTACGAAGAACTATTGAATCAGTGTGTTATCATTTAAGTGCAAGTTTTATGGTCATGTTTCTTTGGTTTAGAAACCACTTGTTTTGATCAACTACATGGAAGATATATTTGGCAGACATACTGGAAGATACATATTGCTTCTAAATTTTTTTAGGGATATTAGTCTATTTATGATAGAAGTTGAATATCTCTGTTTCTCTGGATTTTGTGGCTATAGGAGGAGACTTAATATACCAGTTGGAAGAGGTAGTAAAACCACTTTGGCAAATAGCTTTGTAACTTTGCTTTATGGAAGGACTCATGTCATCTGAGCAAGCTTTTACTTGATACTTTTCACCTGAAAGCAGCAGCAAGTTTTTCTCATTCACATACCAACTTCTTCTCTGAAATAAGTGGCTGCAGTCCATGCTGAACTCAGTACTGTCTGTTTCTTCACAAGGTCCTCTATTCTACTTTTTATGAGCCAATTAAGTGAATAAATATTCTTTCTATTGTTCTGCTTAGGATGAGAGAGAGAATTTGCAACACTAAAATCAAAACAATCTTCTATTTTGTCTAAAATTCATAATACAGGTTTTTTTGTTTTTTTTTCTTCCACCACTGTGTTCTAGTGGATATCTGGAAAACTGAACATCTTGTTCCTTTCTCTTCAAGAGTGTGGCATTTGCAGTCACCTCTGAAGAATGTCAAAAAGTGTAAATTCTTCCTCAGCTTAAGAACACTCTACTGCCAGTCTTTTTGAGGATAAGAATATTGTAGTGCGGTATCCAGTGTGGTATAGATAAGCTTTCTCCTGCTGTATTTACTTTGTGAAGCTCATGTAGAGTCCAGTGTAGCTGCCCTCATTTGCTTGTTTGATGGGTAAAGTGATGTCAGGAGGTGTTTATTGTGATCCTGTGGTGGACATATTTATCAGGCATGGCTTATAGCTCCCCATAGTACATCTCATGCTATCATGTATCTTATACTTAGTTTACATTTTGAAATGCATTATACTTGACCTAATGAGGTACTGGTTGAAGACAGTGTAATTAAAGAGAAAACAGTAATGAAAATCTATCGAGCTTTTCAAAAAATAAGTAGTGGATGTAATCAGTTCTTCTCTGATTTTAAATGTAGGCAGAAAATCAAACATAGTCCTTATCTAAATTGCTTTCAGCTTACCCAGACTTGTATAACAGTGTGGCTTTAATGTCTGGACATGTAGAAGTTCAGGAGTATTGAATGTCAGTTCCTAGAAGTAGATTTCTGTATGTTTTTCCCTCTGTTTTATTCCTTAGAGCTTTTGAGTGTTGTGTTTGCCCTAGTCACCACACAGTTGCTCACTTTCCCTCCTCTTCCCCAGTGGGATGGGGGAGGTAACTGGGAAGAAAGGAAAACTCATGGGTTGAGATGAAGACAGTTTACTAGAATAACAAAGGAAAACTACAATAATAACAAAATACAGGGATACTAAAATATAAAAAATGAACAATGCACAATTTCTCACCACCCGATGTCCCAGTGACTGATACAGCCTGTCCCGAGCAGCGATCACAGAAACCAAGCAACAGGCAAAGGAGTAAGAGAGAGATGCCCCTAGCAAACCCCCACTTACATACTGAGCATGACATTTATGGCGTGGAATACTCTTTGGCCACTTTGGGTGAACTGTTCTGGCTATATCCCTCTCAGCTTCCTGCACCTGCATATTAGCAAGACCTGGGAAGCTGAACAGTGTCTCCAGCCACAACTCATAACATCAGTGTTTATTGACATTTTTCACATATGAAACTCATACTAAATCCAAAACACAGTGGCTACTGCAAGGAAAATTACTTTAATCCCAGCCAAAACCATGACAGAGAGCATGGAATATTGTTCTTATTTCCAGTTTTTGATAAGCTGTTAGATTTCTTAGGGGAAGTTTTAAGGCATTCAATGAGACATAATATTAGCACAACTTTCGACTGAAGGATGCTTTACCTCTTCACCAGACCATTGATTAATGACACCTTTACTCTCAGAGAGTACCTCTGTATTATGTAAAATAACTTTTTTTTTTTTCCTTAAAAGAGATGGAGAGCCCTTGTTGATGATTATTTTATATTATAAATTGGTAAAATCTGTTGAATTTTTATATTGTAGTATTTAACATTTAAAATGTTGAAGTGTCTTGTTTTCAAAGGCACTGAGTATGAGTATTTGTATTTAGTATGTCTATTTGAGTATGACATATCAAAGATGAAACATTAGGTCTCTACAGGAGACGTACCACCTTGGAGCCAAAAGCTCTTTGACCTACCTATAGAATGTTACATCACTTGACAGGGAGGACTTACTAGCACCAGTACGACAATGCAGAAATGAAGTTACACTGCTTCGTGGATAAGTTTTCAGCATACTCATTTAGGTGTCGAAGTTGCCATTGCAAATGAGGAATTAGTGTTGACAAATATCAGCTCATATCAGCCCATTTCTACAGTGTAATGGGCTCTTAAGTGTGAGGAGACTTAAGTTTTTAAAATCCTGAGTTGTTTTTTAAAAGTGGAATTTCCATCTATGAGATTGTTCAGCCTGAAGAAGAGAAGGTTCTGGAGGGACCTTATTGGGGCCTTTCAGTACTTAAAGGGGGTCTGTAAGAAAGATGAGGAGAAACTCTTTAGCAGGGCCTGTTGTGATAGGACAAAGGGTAAAGGTTTTAAAGTAGAAGGAGGTAGATTCAGACTTGATATATGGAAAAACATGTTCACAGAGTGGTGAAACCCTGGAACAGGTTGCCCAGAGAGGTGGTGGTGTGGTTTTGTTTAGTGAGGGGGGCCTAGGGTGGTAGCTTCTGTAGGAAACTGCTAGAAGTCGCTCCCCTTTGTTCAGTGGACTTGGCTGGGCCTAGGGCAGACCCGCTGCTGGCCAAGGCCGAGCCGATTGGGAGCAGAATGTCCCGTGATAACGCCTCTGCGATAACGTATTTAAGAAGGGGAAAACAGGAAAAAAGAAGAGAAGAGAAGATGTGAAGAAGCTGAGTGGGGTCAGAGGCGCAGAGAGGGAGGCACAAGCCTCTGGCGCCTTGCAGGCCTCACCCTCTGGCCTCTCGCCAGGTGGCTGACTGGGCCCAACTCGGCCCAGCCCAGCTGCAAGAGGTAGAGAGGAGATGAGATGGATGATGTGAAGAGATCCTGAGAGGCTTCTGCCAGCCTATTGTGAAGAACTTTTCTTGTGAGAGAAACAGCTGCGGACACCAAGGTCAGTGAAGAAGGAGGGGGAGGAGTAATGTGGCTCCTGGCCAAGATTCCCCTGCAGCCTGTGGTGACGACCATGGTGGAGCAGGTTGTCCCCCTGCAGCCCATGGAGGTCCACGGAGGAGCAGAGATCCACTTGGAGCCCATGAAGGACCCTGCACCGGGGGAGGTGGATGCCTGAATGTGGCTGTGGCCCGTGGAGGGCCCGCTGGGACAGCCGTTCTGGAGAGACTGCACTCCATGGAAGAGATAACCTACGCCAGAGCAGTTTAATGAGGGACTGTGGTGTATGGGTGGGACCCCACACTGGAGCAGGGGAGGGATGTGAGGAGTTCTTCCCCCACCTTGTGAAGCAGCGGCATAAAACAACGAGTGATGAACTGACCACAACCCCCATTCCCTCTTCCCCCCTGTGCCGCTCCGGGAGGGGGGGAAGGTAGTAGAGATAATGTTAAGCTCGGGAAGAGGCAGGGGTGGAGGAGGTTTATCTTGTTTCTTTGTTTCATTCTTCTGCTAGTTGTAGTAATAAATGAATAGTTTTCCCCAAGTAGAGTCTGTTTTTGCCTGTGACTGTAACTTTAAGGATTTCTCCCTGTCCTTATCTCAAACCTCGAGCTGTTTTTTCTTATATTATCTCCCCCTGTTCTCACGGAGGGTGGAGGGAGTGAGAGAGAGACTGCGTAGTCTGGTCCCCATCCGGGTTGAACTACAACACGTGGTAGGTGCCCGATCTCTGGAAACGTTCAAGGCCAGGTTGGGTGAAGCTCTGAGCAACCTGGTCTAGTTGGGGATGTCCCTGCTTCTTGCAGAGGGGTTGGAGTAAATGACCTTTGAAGGTTCCTTCCAACCCAAGCTATTCTGTGGTTCTGTCCTTGCCACACTGTTCTATACTTCAGGTATTAAAAACAATTGCTGCAGACTTGCAGGATGTCTTGACTTGATGTTTATTATGAAGACAGAGCAATAGAGTAGTCATGTTAAGGTGAAGTAGCAGAATTATGGGGTACTGAGTACCTCACTGTGATTGCTTGATCTAGAAATGATTGTTTATTAATATCCATCAGTGTGATGTAGAGAGAACTAACTCAGAATTTTATCAGAGCACTACATTGAGAGCCTTGAATCTACTGTAGGTTGTTTAGGGTATGAGTCAAACACTAGCTTTAACAGGTCTGTAAGATAAAGATACTCTGTCTAGAGAATCGAGATACAAGAGTTACAATCTAGGATTAATAAAAATACATCCTGAGCTTACACTTCCTGTATAAAATGTCATGATAGTATGAAAAAGAGGGGGAGCAAGTAATCAGAAATGAGTATTTTTGAAGGATTATAGCTTCTGGAGGAGCTTGAAAGAACCTAGGAGTGTGAACCTATGAGTGCTTGGTCATTATCTGTTTCTTGGGTCTTCCTTTATTCCATGACAGAATTAATCTACACCTTGTCACACTTGCTGTAAAATCTGAATTGAAGTCCTTGCCAATGGAGAAATAGCATTTTTATGAGAAGTCACTGCCAGAAAGTGTTCTTTCCTTGTATTATACCGATCATATTTATTGCATTGAAGTGCAAACTTCTGATTTGTTCTTTCAAAGACTTACATCTCTGTAAGAACTGGAAAGCAGATATCCACTCTTTTGGAGGAAGAAAATTAAATAACAATAAAGCGTATGTTGTACAAAGAGTGGCGAGTTTTTATGTTTATCTTTTGTATTTCATTTTTTTCATTTAGAAACCTTCTCGGCGTAGGAGGAAATTCTCTGGCAGCTCCAACTTGCTGAAGACTTCTATACGAAATTCTGGCTTTTTCCAAGCAACAGAATGGAACAAAAAAAAAGCTCATGTGAGCAGAAGGAGTTTGGACCTGACACCACAGGAGACTTTTTTTAAAGTTCTTAGTTATATGAAGCAAATACTTTTTACATATGAAAGAGGCAAATTGTCATTGCTGCCATCAATAAAACCACAGTGCACTATTCTATTCTTTGCCTTGTATTCTTTTTACTGAGCCTCCATTGTTAGTTTCATAATATTAATGTATCATGATTTTTATTCGTTTTGAATTAATTGGTTCTAATATTGTTTCTAGTAAAGTAAAACATATATTCTCAAAAGAAGACAAGATTAGGCCTTTAATTTAGATTTTGGGCTAGCATTAGTGAAACGTTAAAAAAATTGAGCTAATTGTTGTACATTGAAATTCTGCATAGGCTTTGACTGTGTTTTCTGTGTTTATTTTCCAAAGTTACTGAAGGCCAAATTACAAATTTGCTTATTATGTTGATCATGATCTATGAGTAAAAGGTTGAAGAGGAGAAAAAAAAAATAATAATCTGTTTCAATAGTAATTTTCTAAATAATTTACTTGAATATTTTCTTTTAGGAATATTTATATTCCAGAAATAGAAACATTTCTAGCAGGTACAGGAAACTAGCTTAAAAAAAAAGATACAGAAAGATGCATATGAGCATTTCAAGCATAAGTATATGTATACATACACACATGTGCAACCTGTTGAATAGCAAGTTCTAACTTTCTTGTAGCTTTAAACTATGCTTTTATTGCTTCACATTATTAGAACTTTTTCAGTTATCATTGATGCTTGAAAGAATCTTATGTCAAACTACTTTTCATTCTAAATTGTATCTTTGAATCTTATGTGATTATGACAAATAGTTGAAAGTTCACTATTTCTTTAGCTGAGAAGCACTCGAGCTATGTACCATGCAAATCCCTTCTAAGCTTTATTCTGGCAATTTAATATTGGAATAGCACATATGTTTTGAGGTAGTTCTGTAAAGACAGAATTTTACCTGAGATATGTATTGATAAATTGTACAGTTAATTCCACTGAATTTCTCTCTGAGTGCTCTAACAAAACTCTGTTTGGATAGAACCTTGTTTACCTGGATTAAAAGAAGTTTTATATTGATAATGTAATTGAATGTATTTGCAGTACATAATGTGGATTACTAGCTGAATGCAGTCACATCTTACCAATCACATAAATATTTGCAGAATAGTAAGAAACCAAATGTTTTGCTGCCTTAATGGATCCTAAGCAGCTTCTTGAGAATTATAATACAACTACTAATTCTAAGGAAATTTGGAAGCTTAAAACATGAGCTGTACAGTGTTGAAGTTCTTCACTATCAACTGACACACAACAAATTTTATGAAGTTTGTTAGATTTTAGTTAGAAACCATTTTCCAAATACTATGAATCATCCTGGTCAGTTCTGCTAAATTGTACCAGCAAATAAATAAATTGTAGATCTAATACATTGGATGTTGGATGCTTTACTTCCAGAATTATCGCTAAGACCACTGATAGCAGCTATTCAGCTTCGTAAAGCAATGCAGCCATAGCATTGCTTTAAAAAACAGTTTTGGTTTTTCTTTACAAATAAACTGTGCATTAAATGAAAGCCCTACAATCAGTGTACCAAAGCAATTTCTGAAACTAAAACAACTTTGATGTTCTTTTGAGCTTTCATTCTTGCTGTGATTTAAGTCATAAGATTCAGAAAACTGCAGTCTGATTTAGTTAACTGTAAAAAATAAAGCCTACTTATGAAAATTTTAAGACTATAAAAATACAGTGCAGCATATCTCTGTAGTGGCTGTGGCATTCTGAAATTAGCAGATGTATGTGCAGCTGTCTGTAGGCAAATGAAATATATTTAAGAACATTGTTGTTGTTTTTAAAACAATAAGGACTAAGTCCTCTTCTTTTCACTGGTGCTGAGGAACTGTAAAGCCAGAGTAAGCAAACAGCTGGAGAGTCTCCTTGAAAAGACATGTTGTCTTTGTGTGTTTTATGATTCTTTTCTGTTTCGATTTTGACTGAAATAACTTCTTTTGAGAGCTCTGCTTGTTTAGGATCTGAAAAACCAGTGATTGAATAGATAAAAGCTATTTGTGCCAAGCTGTTCTGAAAAGCAAGAATTCATTTCTTTGTGCTTATTGATTCCTTTATCTGGAAACAACAGGATGATAAGCTAGGTATGTATATAAATTATTTTCTTGATTTGCGTAATCTATCAAAATCACAAATATAATAATTAGCCAGTCATAATGTAGTAAAGCTTACATACACAAGAACAACATTAATTTATTTAGCTTTTATGTTTATGAAGAAGTTACCATGACTAGGTAGGTCTTCAAAATGAATGTAAAAGTTAACTTGTAATTTGTCAAAAGCAACAGCAAAAGCAGACTCCGGAGGTTTGTAGGGTGTAGTTAAACCAAAAAGGCTGATAAGAAGCCCTGGATCCTGATCATCCACTCTGTTTATTTAATTTCTGACTCTGTTTTAGAGTGTTCTTGACTAGCTATTTCCAAGACAAACCTGTCACAAAGAAACATTGCCCTTTGCAAGCTGGACATGAGCCAATCTGTGCCTCTTGACCTGTGAAACCAGTAGGTCCGTGGTCCACGGCCCTCCTTTATTACAGTTACAGATATAGCTTATGAGAATTTCTGTCTTGAATTTAGGAATGCAATTCTAATGAGATATTTTTCTTGCTATGGCTTTTTATATAAAGGAAATTTTTTGAAAGTTAAAATTTCTAATTTAAACTATTTGAAAGTTATGTGCCAAGTTGGTAATCTTTATAATTTAATAAAATTTTATTTTCTTTTTTTCCCCCTTTACATTTTTTGAACTATAAAATCATCTTAAAAAAAAAAGTGGAAATGTTCTTGCATGCTGTCAGAGTTTTGTAACAAAATTTAATTGAAGTTGTCATGTTTTCATTTAAAATTCTTCCTTGGACTAACATCATCTGATATATATTAATATATATTATATATATATTAATATAGCTTTTCCTTTTGTCGCTAACAGGTATTTTCTTATCAAGTCTCTAGCAACAACCATACAAAGCCTTTTGAGGATCACTTGTCGAGGTCACTCTCCCAAGAAACACTGCTGGAATTGCCTCTGCAGAATCTCTCTGTAATGATTTGATCCTTATGCAGATGAAACTTGTTGGGAATATGTCCTTCCAAGGGAGTATTAACAACATATATTTCCATTGGATGGTGAAAGGTTAATATCCCAGGAAGGACAAATCTTATCCATGAGATGGACGTGGCATTAGATGCAGAATGAGCAAAAACTTAATAGAAGGTAAACATTTAGCCGGAGGTAAATCCGAAGAGACGTTTGCAAGAGAACTCCCAAACAGCCAAGCTTGCTAATGAAGGTTGGTCTAATGTTAGCCAGGTAGCTGAAAGAGTCTGGCGGTGTAGGGTAGACAGTCCCTTTGCAGCCTTATGGCTGCAGGGGACTTCATACAGAAAAATCTCGCGTGCTTTTGTGCATGCACAGGAACATACCGTGTCAAATGATTGTCTGTAGACTGGAGAAGAATCCCAGTTCAGCTGTCCTTTTGTCAAGTGGCTTGATTAAACTCCAGTAATATCTTGTAACTTTCTTGAGAACTACATAAGCCTCAGGAATGGCTAATTGCACAATTTAGCTAGCTCACTTCAGCTTTCTACTTGCTACAAAACTATTAAGATGTTCTCTTATGTGGTTCCTTTAGTTTTTTTTTTTTCTGAAATGTTTTACAGCAATGTATTGCAGGAGGGCAGCTAAACCATGGAACCATGGAAGGTACTACAAACATGTAGGCACTGACCTTCTCATAGCATTATATGCTTATGAAAAGCTTTGTGTAGTGTATTTTTCAAAGTAATGCTGAAGACGCTTTTTTTTTTTTTTTTTTTTTTTTTTTTTTTTTTTTTTTTTTTTTTTTTTTTTTTTTTTTTTTTTTTTTTTTTTTTTTTTTTTTGTCCCAAGTATTAATTTCATACAAGTTGCTTAAGTTGGCCTGTTCTGGCTTTAAATTACAATTTTGGTGTGCAGTTTTGAGAATGTTTCCAAATAATTTAAAAAGTAAATATAGAAATTCCATCAATATTTAATTTTTTCCACAAGAATGAGAGACCATAAAATGTCAGTTTCCATACAAATGCATGGGCTGTTGATGGACATAATTATGTTCTGGAAATTATGGGGGTATGAATGAAACCAGATTCTAGTATATATTGAAAATAAATTTTACATGTGTCCAAATAAATAGGGATTCTGTGAATACAAATTATTAGATGTATAATAGCAACAGAGCACTATGGATGGTCTAAAAAGACTGTGCAGCTGCTTCTATGGAAAATGTTTGTAGTCATATTCTAGTGCTTTGTAATATTTCGTGCAACTTGACTATTTCTATCTTAAATTGGATGCATAGGTAAGTATTGTGCAGAAGATATTCATGTCATTTTCAGGCAGTTTAGTATGTCATCGGATCTTGAAAACTTTGCTTTGATTTTCTACATATATTTCTAAACTACAAAGGTTAAAGAACATAATATTATATCTTTGTTTTATAGTAAAATAATCTTAACCCCAGTTATATTTTGTTAGTCATTAGATAAATGGCTATGCCTCTGCTAAAAAGCTGTAATCTTACATATTTTTGCACAGATTTGTCTCAATTAACCATCTATTTTGTGCTGATTATTCTTCTGTAGCTATTTAGCCAAGGAACTTGGTTTGTTTACAATAATAATAAAAGTAAAAAGCAGAATAAATAAGGGATGCTGTACCATTTTAACATGCTACAAATTAAATTATAGGAGTAGAAAACCTATACAAAGTACAAAGTCAGTGTTCCATGTGCTATTTGAATGAGCAAAATAGCTTTCTTCAAACTGAAATTTTTTTAAATGTAAAAAATTTATTTCCTCTTTGCTATTTTTTTTTTTTAAAAAAAGATTTCATCTCAGTTTAATTGCTGAGATAAGAAAAATTATCTACTTTGGCATTTCACTGCTCCACCCATATCAGTCTCTTTGAGTATGTTATAATCAAATGTTCCCAATAACAGACATTCTTGATGGCCAGGTACTACGTGTGGTTTTTACTCCAATTGGTTGGATTAAAATGTATATAAAAACTTGATTTAGCATTGTACCTGGCAAAATTGCGATATGTTGTGCTGACATTAATCAGGAGTAGGAGCTATAGCTAAGTTTCAGTGAACTACAGCTGCCGAAATGATAATAGAATTCAGCATGTGTTGCTCCATTTGACTTAACTTGCTTTAACTTTGAACTCAAATTTTCAGAAGGAAAAAAAAAAAGTGAATTCTTACAGCTGTACATAAAACACTGAAGATGTGACTGAATTTAAAACAAGAAGGTGATGCATACTACATCTTTAGAAAGAAACAAGAAGTTGCAAGAGTTGTGAAAATATGCCATGCACATCCACTGAGAACCTTTAGGCTCTGTGACTGTGGAATCATCAGTAATTTGGAAAAAATGTCAGACCTGGACAATTCTGACCTTGAATACTTGTATTTGAAAACAACTTACCCTGGCACTTCATTCAGTCTCTATACCCCATGAGGAACCTGGCTTTAGTTGCCTCTGGCACTCTAGCTTTCTCACAGCACTTTGCAAGAAGCCAATTGGGAGTCTCAGATGAAAGCTGATGGAGAAGTTAAGACACTGATGTTTATTTACAAGTTCCTCCTAACTTAATGTGAGAAGTTATACTCTATACTTGGAAAATGTGGAAGAAACTGGGACAGTGTGGTTAAATAGTTGTTAAGGATGAATGCTGTATTATTAAAATGTTGCCAACTGCAGTTGTGTGTACTTGAAGGACAAGACGGTTGGAAGAAATAACTATTTGAATGATTATATGGTTACAGTTTTGTCAAATACGGTGAAGTGCTTAGCGTCCTAAAATGCCACCACTAACGGGTAGAATGCACAGTATTCATAGAAAGAATATCAAATTTAAGACCCTTTGAATGTGTCATCCATATTGGCACCGTTTGTTTGACTTTTCTGTTTTGCAATAATGTGTTTATCTTGATGTGGATATTAAGGCCTTTAATACTGTTTACCTGAGGTGTAGGTAAGATGCTGTTATTTTTTAGTAGACCAATAAAAATAATCTGCCACTAGATTATTTGTCTTCTCTTTTCATTGGTGGTTAGAAATAATGATAGCTATTTATTGATGTTTCTTTAATACTAATGGAGGCTGCTTTTTAGTAAGAGCAGGGCATATAGCCTCTTATGGAGGAATTGTGGGTCATATGCTGAAGCTCAGCCAATCTGTATAACTGAATATATATCCTCCTTTGACCAAAACATTCATGTCTCCTCCCATAATTTTTCTACCTCCTACTGTAGAGAAAGCATTGACGAATGATGAGTCACACTGGTTCTTTGTTATGTAAAATTATCTGTCTGGGCAACAAGTGCCCATGCGGTGGTCCATGTATCTCTCAACAAAAGTATGTCCAGAGCATTTGTCTGGATCCCACTGTTCAGCTGGACCATTTCCGACCTGCAATCTGTAAACTGTAAACCATTACATTAGTCATTTTTGTGATTTTTTTTCCCTAGGTAATGTAATGCCTACAACTCAAAGCCAGCGTAATCCAGAATAATAATGGTATTTTGTTTGGTTTTGGTATGTTGTTTTTTCCTGGCAAAAAAAAAATCTGTTGTAAAATAAAGAAAAACATTCTGGTTCAGGATTAACTAGGCAGGAGTAATACTATGTACTTTTTTTTTTGTCTCGGATCCTTTTGTCAAAGACTGCTTATTAGTGCTACTTTATATTTTAATATAAAACCATTTTTAAGGCAATTTTGACTTTCATCACATAGCCTGTAATATTTCTTCAGCATAGCAAATATCAATCTCCTGAGTCCTCGGCATATGAGAACTTTGTTAATTTTTTGTGGACATTTATTAACTTATCCCTTTAGTCAAGTTCCTTAGCTCTTGAAAGCACTTAGCTCTGTTATTTCCAATTACTTCTATTACCAGATTGTTCCAGAATTTAATTCCTCAGAAGGCTAAAAATATTCTAATTACAGCCTAAATGTGTTCAGTTATATGCACTTGTGCTTGTGTTACCATTGACCTTCAAAGAGCTCTCGAGGTATTTATAAGCAATTTCTAAGCTGTTATTCTGGTTTTGTTTAGTGAGGGGGGCCTAAGGTGGTAGCTTCTGTAGGAAACTGCTAGAAGTCGCTCCCCTTTGTTCAGTGGACTCGGCTGGGCCTAGGGTGGACCCACTGCTGGACAGGACTGAGCCAATTGGTAGCAGAATGTTGCCTGATAACACCTCTGCGGTAACGTATTTAAGAAGGAGAAAAAACATTAAAAAAAAATAGTGAAGATAATGTGAAGAAGCTGGATCGGGGGGAGGCGCGGGCCTCGTGGGCCTTACAGGTCTTGCCCTCTGGCCTCTCGCTGGGCGGCCGACTGGGCCCAACTCGGTCCAGTCCGGCTGCAAGATGTGGAGAGGAGATGAGATGTGAAGAGAACCTGAGGCATTTGCCTGCCAATTGTGAAGAATTTATTGTGAGAGAACGGCTGTAGATGCCAAGGTCAGTGAAGAAGGAGGAGGAGGAGTAATGCTGCTCCCACCAGAGATTCCCCTGCAGCCCGTGGTGCAGCCCATGGTGAGGCCGGCTGTGTCCCTGCAGCCCATGGAGGCTGACAGAGGAGCAGAGATCCACCTGCAGCCTGTGGAGGACCCCACTCTGGGGAAGGCAGCCTGAAGGAGTCTGTGGCCCGTGGAGGGCCTGCACTGGGGCAGCCATTCTGGAGGGACTGCACCGAGGGAAAAATGACCCACGTTGGAGCAGTTCATGAAGGACTGTAGCCCGTGGGAGGGACCCCAGGCTGGAGTAGGGGAGGAATGTGAGGAGTTCTTCCCCCAACAAGGAGGAAGGAGCAGCCTAAAATGACATGCATTGAACTGACTGTAACCCCCATTCCCTCTTCCCTGCTATGCCACTTGGGGTGGGGAAGGAAGTAGAGATAATGTTAAGCTCGGGAAGAGGGAGAGGTCAGGGAAAGTTCTCTTTCTCAGAGGTAATTATTCAAGTAATTTGGGGCTTGTCAGACAATAATGATCTGTGCTTCAAGAGACAAGTCAAACCTTTGCTCAGTAAGAGAGATTTGCAGTAAGACTGTATGGCAGGGAGCTCCTGTTACTACTGCATACTATGTGATATTTATTATTCTAATTACAATTTCTATGCATTTTTTTTCCATCTTACAATGTCTCATCTCCTTGTAAAGTATTAGGAAGATCCAAAACCAGGCTATTTAAAAAAAATAATTTAAAGAAAGCAAAGATAAGGATATAATTGTGATAGAAAAAATGACTTGGATTGTACAATCTTTAAGCCTGGCTGATCTAATGCTTCTACTGTGAATTTGCTGTAGTGTGTTTCTAAAATAGTTTGACTTGTACTCCTTGTATGCCAGATGACTGTTGCTCAACAGAGCAAAACCATGCTCTGCTAGCAGATACTGGAGTTTTGTGTCAATCTGCTGATGTTTCCTGACAAGGTGTTGACCTGACTGGCTGTTAAACTCCACCCTGAATATAAAGACAAGCAAAGAGTTGAGCACACCTGACACACAAGCTCAGACAGTAGTAACTGAGCGTGGGGAAGTAGTAGTTGCTTATTATGTTTTTGATATTACCAGTGTGAAGCAACTTTTTTTTTTTTTAATCTTAAATATGCTGTTTGGAATGCTTTGAAGTAGGGCAGGGAAGCCATCTGCTGACAGCGGAGTGTTATGTGATATGGTAGGACCCAGAAGCAAAGTAGTCTAATGCTATCAGAGTAAAATCTCTGTGCTAGCTCCTTGTGTTTCCAATGTGGAATAGAAATTAGTATCTTGGACAATGTCAGGAGCAGGGCTAGCCTTGGGCACAAGACTAACAAAGTCTGACAAGCATCGACTTGACAACAGAGAAGCTGGACTAATGTGTCTGTTCCTAGCAGCAGGACCTGAGGAACAGGGAGCTCCTGGCATAGTCTCCAAACTGCCTCCAAAGAAGCTTGGAACTATACAAATCATAAGCATATCCTGAAGTGCCCATTTAATGAAAAATAAATGCTCTTTTCCTGCAGGACTTGCTCTCAATGGGTATGTTTTATTGCTAGCAGTTACTAGCAGGAGCTGTAACATGTATCTGTTTATCCCATAAAGCTTGGAATAGATTGGGCTGGTCACAGAGTAATCTGAAAGATCAGAATATCTTACTTTCTATTAGATTACCACAACACTTTAAGTACATCTCTTCCTCTATATTTACTTGTGGGTTGCAGAATTAAAGTATCACCTGAGGATTTATGCAAAAATAAATTTTAAGAGTCTACATTTATTGAGCCTTTTTTGATCCAGTTCCTCCAGATGCTTCTTTGAATGTACTAAATATGAAAGTTGTTAGCATATTTAAAACTTTCCTTTGCATGGAGATTTATAATGTGAGTTCATTTATTATGAGCTATGATATGCTGTGAAGATAAATAACCCCAAAAATGATATGAAAGTCAACATCTACGTGTGATTAATTGAAGGAGTTATGGAGGAGAGACCTCAGCTGTGCTTGGCAAATTCAAAAAGTGCTTCCAATTTATCTAATGCCCAGTAATATGTAATGAACAAGATCAAATTATAATGCTATTGTCCATTGAGCATGGTTGATTAAGGTGATTGTTCATTCACCTAAGGCCTATCACTTAATATTTACATTGTTAGAGAAATGCATGACATGGAGCCTAGCAGTGCTTACCTTTTCAAAGAAGAGCTATTTATAGAACATAGTTCTTTATACACATCTTAGCACAGGTAAACTGGGCCTAGAATACATTGAAATTTGTTCTTTATCTAATAACCAGATCATCTAAGAGTATGCTTTTTCCTTCCTGAGCTGATTATACCGGTAGAAATTCCCCTATTGCAAAGATTTAAAATCATGTAAACAGTAATTCCTTTTCCCTTATAGAAACAGATTATTATGACTACCAGTGTAGCCAAAGCAAAATGATTTTTATTCGTGTCCTTGTGTCACATGTCCATGTCCTCTGTCATACAAACAATGTAAGGACCTGCTCTTCAGAGCTTGTTGGGCAATGTTTGAAACAAGCTGGCTCACCATCTTCAGGAAGAGTTAGAAGATACCCCGCCCCAAACAGTTGGTGTGACTGCCTCTGCCCTCTGGAAAGATGAGGGTCTGTGCTACTCTGCAACACAGAGAATGTGAATGAAAATCATGATCTCCTGTTTTCCTCCTTACTGTGTAAAGAAAGTGTAGTCCATGAAACCTTTATCAGAGTAAAATTCTACCCATACATCACCCCACGTATTTTTGGCTGTATGGTAACAGCAGTCTAAGAATCGCTGACCTCCTCCTGTATGTCTTGTCCCACCCACACTGTGTTTCATAGTGTGGATTGCACTAACCTAATATGTTTTTGGTTTTTTTTTTTTTTTTTTT
>WHYT01017493.1:462478-482345 GCA_009806455.1 Tetrax tetrax
TTTTTTTTTTTTTTTTTTTTTTTTTTTGACATACAGAATTACTTTGGCTCTGTCAAAAGTGACAGTTGACGAACTCTAAACCCACTTGTGAGTTATGTTTCTTTTGAACTATTAAATATCCTTTTTGACTGGGTCAAGATGGAGAAAGAGAAAAGGTCACATTCACATGATGAAACACTGGAAAGCTTGTGAAGTGTGCTCTGGCCAGGTAGTTCCATCACATTGGGACATTAGCACTTCAGATGTTATTGACAATAGTGAACCTGAAAGTATTTAATTGCTTCTCTGAGCTTTTAGTTAATACCATGAGGAAAAATTCCCTGTCTGTGAAGCTGCATATCCTATTTGTATGTTCCATTATAACTTTAGATACCCCCAAGATGCTCCCGGTTAAGAAGCATTGCTTGTCTAAACATAGAAGAGGAAGTGTGTACTCCAATTCTATCGTAGAGGAGTGAAAGAAGTCTCAGAGATACACATAATAGGGTAAATGACCCTTTTAAAATCCAGGAAAATATCTAGAATTGCTGGAAAACATAAATAGGCACAATTGATAACAGATAGTGGGGAAAGTACAGATGGGTAAATACTTTTTTTTTACAAGATTCAATCATCCATTTAGGAAATAAAAAAAAGTTTTCAAAAAGGAGTCAGTCTCATGTACAGACTCAATTTCAATCTGTCATGTTTGGGCAAAGACTCCTGTATTTATCTTCCAGCTGTTCTGGTCTTTATTCTGTATTCTATTTTTCATAGAGGATTTAATTCTTTATGAATTGTCCCAGAAGCTGTTCTTGCTTGTGGGTACTCACCCTGATGTTTTTGTTTGTTTCTTTGTTTGTTTGGGATTTTTTTTTTCTGCTTGGGTTGAAATTGAGAAGAACTGAAGAAGATTTTTTGATTGGTTGGTTGTTTTGTTTGTTTTGTATTTATCTGCTTTTAAAGTAAGATCCACTTAGCTGAGTGGTGCCTAAGGTACTAGCTGTTGGGCTAGGAGAAGGGTCCAATTCAGTAACTGTCTGTATTTTTTCTCTTTGCTGTCAATCTAAAGTGAAGGGCAATTCTGTACTCTTTCCCTGGCTCTACAAAGTCAGGTCCTTTGGTCTTCTTGCTTTGTTAACTACAGGATGAGGATGATCAGAGAAAGCAAAGCAGAAACTGTGCTGCTGAATATGGGCTCTTGCCCGCAGCCTTTGGCAGTGACCAGTGAGTGGTACTCTGGTGCAGGGCTTTCTGTGGCTCAGCTGCAAAATGACTTTCCCAGACAGTAAGACCCACGCAGACCCTCCATCTGTTTTGAAGAGTTTGATAGGGTTATTTGTGTGAGATGCTGACTTTAATTGCATCATAATTTGAACATGGGCATAGTGATTCCTATGTCACGGGATCATTAACTGAATGCAACAACAAATTAATATAAATTGGCTATGCATACATGTAAGCTGGAAATTATGTGTTACCTAAACTAGGTTTGAAACAGCCCAGCAATATACTGTTCTCAAGTTCATTCTGACTCCTGTGAAATTTGCCATGGGCTACCACAGACCCCTAAATGTCTTGAAGGTTAAGTAGACACATAATCTTGACTCTAAGGCTTAACAGTAGGTTCTATTGTGCCTTTCCTGCCTCAGGGATCATCTTAGCCATTCTCTCTCCCTGGTAGCATCTTTCAGCTTCAAAGTCTGCACAATTCAGTAATACACCTGTCTATTTTGTCTCTATTCCTCATCTTCATTCAGCTGAACCCCTAGACTCATCATAATTGAAATACCTGCCAACCTTGGATGAGGACATCAAGAACCATAGCCTTGTTTCTGCCAGCACCTTCTGTCATCCTGGCCATGTTGGTCTTGGAAGACCCAACCTTTCTTTTACTCCCAGTGGCCCAATATTTATATCCTAATTCTGCAATTCTCTGAAGAACCTTGCACAAGGCATTTAATTATGCTCTTTCTATCTGGGTAGTCTTCAAAGATTGCAGCTGGTTCCTAACTGTTCCTCATGTACAACTACTATGATCAGACAGACTTTGTCCCAGAGTTAGTTGTCCTTGTAAGTAATTTTAGCTCTGGGTACAGTGGATGATTCACCACAAAATTTAATTATTCCATTCCAACCTTATAAAATCCTAACCTCACAAACTGATAATCTCAGGTTTTCTTGGCAAAGATTAAGGCAAAAACTATAAATATGACATTCATGTCTTACCTGTTCCGATGTGTCTATCCCATAAACAAATAAAAGATCTTCAGTTCTTCCTATCCCAAACCAATTCTGAGTTATTGGTTAAGGCTAGAGTTAAACCCATAGCCCAGCAAACATGATGTACTAAAAAATAACCAAAAATAATTACTTTTTACCAGATCTGAGCCTTCTACTACTTCCATGGGCAATGTAGGATACTACAACAGAGTCAACATTACAGCTAATTTTCCAGACTCTTCTGGCTCAAGACCTGGATATCCCTCCATGCGTATTTACCTAGGCATTACTACCTGCCCCAAGATTAACCGCAAGTCAGCATCTCTCGGACAGCAGATAGAATCATAGAATAGTTTGGTTTAGAAGGGACCTTTAAAGGTCATCTAGTCCAACCTCTGCAAGAAGCAGGGACATCAACTAGATCAGGTTGCTCAGAGCCTCTGATCATCTTCGTGGTCCTCTTCTGAACTCACTTCAACAGGGCCATGTCCTTATGCTGGGGGCTCCAGAGCTGGATGCAGTCCAGGTGGGTTCTCACCAAAGCAGAATAGAGGGGCAGAGTTACCTCCCTTGACCTGCTGGCCACCCTTCTTATGATGCAGCCCAGGATGTGGTTGGCTTTGTGGGCTGCATGTGCATATTGCCAGCTCATGTTGAGCTTCTTATCCACTAGTACTCCCAAGTCCTCCTCGGGGCTGCTCTCAATCCATTCTCTGCCCAGCCTGGATTTGTGCTTGGTAAAGCCCTGACCCATGTGCAGGACCTTACACTTGGCCTTGTTGAACTTGAGGTTTTCATGGGCCAAATCTCCAGTTCATCTAAGTTCCTCTGGATGGCATCCCTTCCCTCCCAAGGACTGGGATTATGTTTAGGGATACTAAAATTTGAAGAACTTGATTTATTAGTGGATTCTGTGAGCTTTGCAGCATTAAGGCGGAGTCATGTTCTTGTAAGGCAGACTGAGCTGTGGGATGTTGTATTAAGGTTAGGGTTAGGTTTGAAATGGGGACAATATGGCATAAAACCCAATGTCTATTGAAATACTGAGGTATCCTGAGAGACAGTGAGATATAAAAGAGAAAGGTGAGCTGTAATCAAATAGGAAAATGAAGTTAATTTCTTCTAGATTTGCATATGTCACTTCAACTCAATTTACCTATTTCCTTAAAACCAGATTACTACCATAATTTATGAGTACTTTCTAGTTAACAGTCTCTGTGCATTTAACCAACCACCTGTAAATATAGACACAGATACTTGAGCCACCCACACAGCACACACTGAGTGTGTGTGTACTCTTCGTACAGCAGAAGCTCTAGAATAATACTTGTTCTGAAAAGAATAAAAAATATTTTTTTCCTGCATCATTTGAGCAAGAGAAAAATGAAGACAGGTTTGAAAGAATGAAAGAGAAGGCTTAAAATTTATCTGGAGACTGAGAAAGAGCTCAGGTAGCTCACTCCAGGGATGGATTTTGCCTGTTCTGCAATGCATGATGACTTTTCTACTTGTACTTTGTTTCCTCTGAGATAAAGAACTGTGCATTTTTTTCTTTTCTTCCTGTGCTGAGTAGTGTATATAGGATGGTTACATTTCATCATACAATGAGATTCCACATTGTTGTAATTTGATTCTGTTGTAGGTTGTTTTTTAATCACATCCCTTTACCTTTTCTAAATCAATATCCAATCACTGTTCCTTCAGGGAAAAAATTTCCAATTCATTAAGGCTTGCCTGAAAGAAGAGTGTGAGTTTTATCTCAATAATGTGCATGCCAAAGTTCACTGAATCATTGAAGTATTTTTCATTGTTTTCCACTTCTCATGTGATGGAAATATCATTTTGGAGTTGGCAGAGAGCAAGGTAACAGGACTAAGCCAGAAAACCCATTTATAAAACACATTTTACGGGGCTTCCTATCTCAACAAAATACTTTCCCATTCTTAAGAAGGTTAATCTCACTGATGTTAACTTAGCAATCACCAATACATGCTTTTATTCACAGATTGAACCTGTTTTCTTCGGTTCTTGTGTAACAGAATCTTTCAATATTCTGAAGTGTCACGACTGTTAAAATAGTGCTGTTTACCTTTCTCTCAATCTGTTTCTTGTGTATAAACTGATGTCTTCAGCTATGTAATGGGAGAAGGATTTTTGCCTTCTGTAAAGAAGATGGAGCCAGTGTCTTGTAAGTAGTACACAGGTAAAGAATGGGGGGCAAAGGACACAAGCTGACGCAGGGAAAACCCTAATCAGACATTAGGAAACAAACCCCATAGTAAAGCTAATCCAATATTGGAACAGGTTGCCTCAAAAAGTCATGGAAGATGCTTGAAAATACTCTGAACTCAATTGGATAAGGGTCTGAGTCACCTTATCTAATGACAAAGCTTCCCCTCTTGCATGGTCAAACCAGATGATCTCCTGAGCTCCCTTTTAGCTGAAATTAGTATATGACTATGAAATATTCACCAAGAAATAATCAAGATGCCTGTGCTGACTGAGAACTGTCTTCCTTCTCAGGCTCTACTGACACTATTTTCGTCAAAAAATGATTTTAACTGAAAAAATGTGCAACATTTTTCTAAATCTAGGGCTGTTACTTGTTACACTCTAAGGCTGTTTAAGCTCGTATAAGTGGTCTCTATCTCCATAGTCATTGCCACTAATGTGCCAGGTAATGTTTTTTGTCCTACTACATCTGTTTTTTGCAACTATGTGATGAGGGAACTGATAAAGATGGTTTTTTTCAACTGGATGAATCTAGGCTGTGATGTCACATGTTGGTAGGAAAAAAATAAGAAAGATCCAATCTGAGACTAGTGAAAATCTGAGTCCTTCAGTATATGAAAATTCTAAAGAATTAACTAAACTCTTCTTGCCATCTTTTGCCTCTGCTGTTGAAATTGCCTTTTTCATTTGGTAGATTTTGGTCTAGCAGTGGAACCCAAGTTAGCAGCAGAGCTGACTGAAATCTTTTTAGTATTTTCAGAAAAATTTAGTTCAGCGTTCTAAAAAACAAGAAAAATAAGGAGACCTGAGACTTTGACTCTGACATTTGAGGCTGTTTCACATATGTATTTCCATGGGTAAAATTGTAAGGCTTCAGGGGTCAGCTCAACAAAACATAAGATCATATGTGTTGATATACATTTCCATTTAAATCCAAGAATAATTGGAAAAATGAAGAAGCTAGGCAGAAATAATGTAATAATGAGTTTATCACTCTATACTGTAAATTCTTGAAGCATAAGCAATTATAACCTTCAGGGAGAGGAAATAGAGCACCCTAGGCTCTTTTGGCCTTGTCTGGTTTTTGTGGTTTGGCAGTGTGGAGAAATTGTAGAAAGAAAATCTTATAAGCTGAATCCATGCATTTATTTTTAGTTTTCTATGAGGCATTTGCTAATGGCAAGATGTCCTTGAGGTTAGGGATACTATTTTTTTGGCACAGCTGAGTTTCTGCATTCCAACTTTAACTGCAAAGAGCAAATCATAATAAAAATAAAACAGTTTGAGAGGAGACAAAGGGAAGCAACGAGACTAGAGAGGCCAAGTTAATAACCTAGTGTTATTTCCCCCCTTATAAGGAACAAATAGTCTGGAGCACAAAGGTACCATTAAGTCTATCCTGTAGACCATCTCCTATTTTTCTCTACTATAGATTTACTCTCATATAACCTCCTTGACTTCAAAATTATTTCAAAATGCAAAAGCTGCAGGGAATTCATACTAGGATGATCAGGGAATGCAGAGCCGATCTTTCCAGAACAAGTTAAAAGAAATGGGCTTGTTTAGTCTAGCAAGACAAGAATTGATTGCATAGTAGAAACACATCCAGGGTAAATGCTAGGAAATAAGAGTTAAAGGAGAATGGCGCAGGGCGTACATAGGCTTTGGATGCATTTACTAAAGGTGAAATAGCTTGATTGACTCCATTAGGAGACACTGGTCTTGATTAAAGAGGTCCTTCTAATCCATATCTAGCGGAATTACAGAAACATATGGAACAGCGTGTGACATTTCTTATCATAGAATCATAGAATCATAGAATGGTTAGGGTTGGAAGGGACCTTCAAAGGTCATCTAGTCCAACCCCCCTGCAAGAAGCAGGGACATCCCTGACTAGATCAGGTTGCTCAGAGCCTCATCCAGCCTGGCCTTGAACGTTTCCAGGGATGGGGCATCCACCACCTCTCTGGGCAACCTGTTCCAGTGCTCTACAACTCTCATTGTAAAAAATTTTTTTCTAATATCTAATCTACACCTACCTCCTTCTAATTTAAACCCATTACCCCTTGTCCTATCACAACAGGCCCTACTGAACAGCCTGTCCCCATCCTTCCTGTAGGCCCCCTTGAGGTACTGGAAGACCACTATCAGGTCTCCCCGGAGCCTCCTTTTCTCCAGGCTGAACAGCCCCAACTCTCTCAGCCTGTCTTCATAGAAGAGGTGCTCCAGCCCTCTCCAGCCTTTCTTACCTCCCTCCAGAATCTTTTGCTGTTTAAATAAGTTTCAGTGTGTATGAGAGATTTTTCCTCCCTTTGATACACTAATGATTGTCTGTTTTCTGACCAATTTAAGCACTAAAATGCTGTTCACCACAGGTGATACAGAATGCAAAAGTGTATCTTGTTTTGACAGAAAGCTTTTCAGTATGTTTATTTGCCCAAATCAATCATTATCTCTAGGCCTAAGATAGCTTCCCATTTTTCCTGAAAATTTCAAATTATTTAAAGGTATTTTATAGCATAAAGAGAATGCTATTTGTCAGTCTCACTGAGATTGGGTTTGTGTCAATTTCTAAGGTTATATTTTTTTTTTCTTGCTTCCTTGCTCTTCAATAGGAAAATATGTTTTCCATGGATGTGCTGGTAGAATGACTTCCTACTATTTTTAAGCTGGTTTTGCATGGACCATATCACTGTCTTGTAGTAGTTTTTCTTGGTGTGCGGTTTGCTGTCTTTTGATTAATTTCTTTGTCTCCTGGAATGTAAATGTGTATTTGTGATCTTCGGGTTGAAAACTTGCAATGAACTTGTGCTTTCGTCTGCTTTCTAGTCCTTAATTAAGCATGTAGACATATTGTTAGTAGGGATGATAGCTTCCTGTGGAATAGCTGGCAACAGCGCTGATTCTGCTGTTATATTTGAGATATTACAGTAAATGGAATCATCACTTTGTTAACTGTAATCTTTATAAATTAGGAAGAATCAGTCTCTTTCCATGCAGACAAACAGTATTGTTCCCATTCTGATCCAAAAAAAGTTTGTTTAGAAGTAGGTTTGGTGAAAATTACCAGGTGAATTTGGTATGTTTTTTAAAAGACTTCAAGAGTAAGTGGAACACATCAAGGCAGATTCTCAGCTGGTGTAAATTAGCATCACTCCACTGAAGTGAGTACAGCAAAAGCAGTTTAACCAACTGACAGCCCTCAGGTTGTGCATTTCTTTCTTGTTTTGTTGCTGATTTTGAAATGAGAGGACTCCAAGTGAACTTTTTGACTAAATTATTCTGTTAGGGGTCAGAGCAGGTCACAAATGAAATAAGAGTACAGATCAACTCGGAGCTCTTTCCACATGAATTATACCCTAATCATGGCCCCATGCACTCCCAGAACTTGATTCCCTGAAGCCTCTCTCCTGCTCCTGCCTGACCCTGATCTGGAATAAAATTGCTATCAGAATCACTGTAGCATATATTGTGTTACTGTCTATTGCAAATAAAACTTGGAAACTTGGCATATTCAAGACTAGGAATCATCTCCTTTACCTTAAACCACTTTCAGAGAGCCGTTCTTGCAGTGAAAGCACCAAAATCTCTAAAATGCTCCTGCTCACGGGGCTACAATTTATATATAAATAAATTGTTGAAGTATTAAGACAACATATGATGTAAGCATTCAGTCTGCAAGTGAGTTAGCTTCTAATGACAGCCCTGATCAGATTTCCTGAGGGGTAATGCTGTGCTTTGTCAGATGACTGCCATCCTCAGTGTTCAGCCCAACACTGTGGTTTTTGTGGCATACTTTGTTATGTTTAAAACACAAATAATTTTCTATTTTTTTTTAAAAAAAAGCAATTTTGGCTGAAAGGGACCTTAAAGATCACCTAGTTCCAACCCCCTTGCCATAGACAAGGACACCTTCTACTAGACTAGGTCCCTCAAAGCCCCATCCAACCTGACCTTCAACACTTCCAGAGATGGGGCATCCACAACTTCTCTGGGCAACCTGTTCCAGTGCCTCACCACCCTCACATAAAGAATTTCTTCCCTATATCTAATCTAAATCTTCCCTCTTCCAGTTTAAAGCTGTTACTCCTTGTCCTATCACTACATGCCCTTATCAAAAGTCCCTCTCCAGCTTTCTTGTAGGCCCCCTTTAAGTACTGGAAGGCTACCCAGGTCTCCGCAGAGCCTCCTCTTCTCCAGGCTGAACAACCCCAACTCTCTCAGCCTGTCCTCATAGAAGTGCTCCAGCCCTCTGATCATCTTCATGGCCTTCCTCTGGACCTGGTTCAACAGGCCCATGTCTTATGCTGGGGGCTCCAGAGCTGGAGACAGTACTTCAGGTGGTGTGTCGTGAGACCAGAGTAGAGGAGGAGAATCACCTCCCTTGACCTGGTGGCCATGCTTCTTTGGATGCAGTCCAGGATGTGGTTGGCTTTGTGGGTTGCAAGCGCATATTGCCAGGTAATGTTAAGCTTCTCAACCACCATCACTCCCAAGTCCTTCTCCTCAGGGCTGCTCTCAATCCATTCTCCTCCCAACCTGTATTTGTGCCTGGGATTGCCCCAGCAATAATGGAGTTCAAGATCCTTAGGGCAGTGGTGAGGGCTCATAGCAAGCTTTCTACCCTGGACTGCAGGAGAGCAGACTTGAGCGTCTTCAAGGATCTGCTGTGCAGAGTACTGTGGGATAAAGCCCTGGAGGGAAGAGGGGCCCAAGAAAGCTGGTTCCCTAGTCCCTATCCAGAAAGCCAGGAACAGCAACTACATTGTCTGACCACCCAGTAAACTGTATTTTGTACTTGTCATGGTTTAGTCCTACTCAGCAGTTAAAATACCATGCAATCACTCACTCACTCCCCCTCTTTGCTATCCCCAGAGGGATGGGGAGGCAAATTAGGAAAGAAAGACAGACAAAACTCACGGGTTGAGATAAAAACACTTTAACAGAGGACCAGAGGAAGAGAAAACAGAGATGGAAAACAAAACAATAACATAATATACTTAAGTACATAATTTGCAAGACAATAGCTCACAGTGGATCCTGCTCCCTCCCAAGTAGCTAAACCTGCCCTTCAGCACTATCCCCACTTTGTATACTGAGCATGATGTCACATGGTATTGAAAAGCCCTCTGGCTAATTAGTAAACTCTCCCAGCTAGTCCCCCAGCCACAGATGGCGCCAGCTCCTCTCCCAGCTCAGGGGACAGTTAACTCTATCTTAGCCAGAACAAGGATGTACATCACAAAACACAAACTAAAACCAATCAAACAACAACAAAAAAAAATTAATGTAGTAATAAATATTATTTATTAAATAAATTAATGTATTTATTTATTTATTTATTTAAGGCAAAAAGCCCTGGAGAAAGGAGAAAGCACAATGATATGACATTTTGTGAAATTTTCATATTATCTGAAAAGCAAAATGCCTTTCAGAATACAAGGGGAATACAGGGAGAGACTGTTCAGTAGGGCCTGTTGTAACAGGATTAAGGGTAATGGTTTCAAAATAGAGGGAGATAGATTTAGATTAGATATTAGGAAAAAAAAAATTTATTCCAGAACACTGGAACTGGTTGCCAGAGAGATGGTGGATGCCCCATCCCTGGAAACGTTCAAGGCCAGGTTGGATGGGGCTGTGAGCAACCTGATCTAGTCAGGGAGGTCCCTGCTCCTTGCAGGGGGGTTGGACTAGATGACCTTTAAAGGTCCCTTCAAACCCAAACTATTTTATGATTCTGTGACTCTAAATTAAAGCCATAGGTAGAAGTGTTGCTGCATGCATATGGTAAGAATATGAAAAGAAAGAAAAAAAATTAAGAAATATGAAATAAGGTTCTTTTAATTCCCTATAAATTACATTTTTGTATTTCCATGGCGCTTGGTTTAGTTTGGAAGAGTTTGCTTTTATAAATATGATGTTGTTTATGTATTCTAGTTTAATATTAGTAAATTGAGATATTATTAAAACGACATATGATGGAACCATTCATTTTGAACAAATTAGATTTTTTTTTTAACATCAGCAAAAGGAAAACTTTTTTCTGCCTGTGTAATTATACTGATTACACTATTTTAAAATTTTTCCTATATTATGAACATTTATACAAAACCAGCTTGTTTCAATCTTTGAAAACCAAGGCGTAACAAAATATTTTAGTACCTTCAACTCTAGTTCTTGCTAATGGAAGAAAATCAAAGCACAGTGCAAATACATAGTTTTCATTTGAATTTTTAGTAATTTGTGTTTGCCTTCTTTTTGAAATGCCAATATTCTGCCACTTTGCTCTTAGCATTTAACAAGATTTTCAGTGCTTTACAAACAATTGCAAATCATTGAACCAGGCCTGGTTTCTTCATTATTTCTGCATTTTAGAAACATAGTATTCAGGAGTAATTTCATTTGGTTTTCTACTTTGTAAACTGTGGAATTTAAACTGCAACATCAGAGGCTCACTTCTGTTGCTACTTGAATATACCCGTACTCTACATTGAAGTCAAGACAATGTCTGCATGAGCACTGAAAGTTGTGTGATGTACGCTAGTGGGAGGGTTTATATTCTCAAGCAACTAAGGAACTTGGAGGTCAAACTGAAATCTGTGGCATTACAGAAAAATGGGAGCACAAAAAACTAGCCTGATGCTACTGCATGGGCTATTTAATGAAAATAGCAGACTTCCAACCACACAAAAAGCTAACAATCTCAAATTCTGTTTCTTTGACCTAGTTTGTCCCTGGATGTATAGACACAATCCTCCTCCTCTTGCTTCCAACTAGGTGTGAAGCAAAATCAAAGTTGAGTGGGAACAGATTGAGCAACTAGAAATAAAAAATTTGCTTTGTGATGGAATATCCTCATAGGAGCACTCTTCCCTTTGGTCTGTGAACGCTGTCAATTTACTTGGTAATGCCAACTGACTGATGCCATCTCCTGGTATCTCTTTTAGAGATCTTCCTTACTGATGGAGATCTCTCTTGTGGCCTAGGACCTCAACTTAAGCTTTGTAAAATGCCTCAACATAAGAGTGATAGCAGTTGATCCATACTTTGATCAATACTCATCAATGTTGACATTAATCCACGGGCACTTATAACAGAAATGTTCTGTCTTCTGTGACACTGTTCTGGGTCATTACAGTTAATTGCCTTTACTGAGAAATGTAGCAGGAGTAACTGAGAAATGAGGCAAGGACTCACAGATGAACAGGAGGAGAACTGTCTGTTTTTTGAAACTTCTGTGGTATTTTTGTAGTTATACATTTAAGCAGTCTGATTTCTACTGCCTTGAATGTATTTGTTTCAAAAACTCTCCTGTACGGTTGGATCTCCATCGTTCAGCAGAGAGGTGGGGGGGTTTAGCCTGATGCCATGGTAGAGCACACAATGATTTGCCTAACCCCGCTGTAGATGAACGACTTGAAATTGACTCTCATGGATGCAAAGACATGCTTTCACCAAAGAGTTTGCATTCCTCATGGATAGGCTCACAGCTTTAAAGTAAATGGGTGGTTTTGCTTCATTTTTTTTTTTTTTTTCTTTTGATGCTGGTTTCTACACGTCCTGGACAAGTCCCCGTGTGATTTGGAACAACGTGTTTATTGTTCCAGATGAGACTGACTCTTCAGGGAGTTCATCTGCACAGCAAACAACGTTCTTCCGCGTAAGTTGGAGCCAGAGGCAGTGAAGAAATCGCTGTAATAACTCTGTCCCACTGGAGGGCTCCCCAGCACTGAAATAATCCTCCTTTTTAATGGCTATCTCAGTTTTAAGGCTGTCTCTTGCCTGCAGTGCAATGCAGAGCTGCTCCCTTGCAGCAAAAGAAAATTAGTTTAGAGATGTGGGGAGTGCAAGACTCATTTCTGCACTCCCCTGTGTGTGTTTTTAACCGCTGCCCTCAGTATTGTTATCAAGTAAATGATGTGCTAAACACAACTCAGAATTTAGTGTTGCTCATTATATTTTGAATTTCGTGTTGATTTCTGGGTGAGGTTCGCTAAATATCTTCACTACTTCTTAACTGATTACAGCTTTAGAAACCGGCAATTGTTCTGGAATTGTTCCCTTTAATTTACTTCAATTTTAATAGACACATTCAGTATAATCCAACTACTTAGAAGTGCTTTAAAGGGAAAATGACTACCCTTTAAGTTGGCTGCTTTGCTCTTTTTCAGTCTTGCTGCTTTTAATTTCATTTAGAGTTAAAAATCACTGCTCAATTTAATTCATGAGCAGTTTTAAGTTTCTGTTGTGATTACAGGTGATTGTTGAGTACTGAAGAGTCAAGTGCGTTAGAAGGATACTCTGACTAGAAAGCTAAAGTGATTTTGCAGAAAAGTATATGAAGGCAAGTGGGGGTCTGCTTTCTGCGTAGCAGTGGAATAGCTTTCAGCTGTTCTTCATTTCATCTGAAAAGAGTAAGAAGTGGCATGACATGCTGGAAAATTCCAGTAATTGTAAATGAACTTTGACTACTGCAACTTTTCAGCTGCTCTTAGAAATGATAATTCATGGCAATTTATGTATTTTCCTTACAAATACACTATTCTATTTTTCAATTGGATTTCAGAATCATCGAATCATAGAATAGTTTGGGTTAGAAGGGACCTTTAAAGGTCATCTGGTTCAACCATCCTGCAAGGAGCAGGGACATCGTCAACTAGATCAGGCTGCTCAGAGCCCCACCCAGCCTGGCCTTGAATGTTTCCAGGGATGGGGCATCTACCAACTATCTTGTTCCAGTGTTTCACCACTCTCATTGTAAAAAGTTTCTTCCTTTTATCCAGTCTGAATCTACCTCCTTCTATTTAAAACCATTACCCCTTGTCCTATCACGACAGGCCCTGCTGAAGAGTTTCTCCCCGTCTTTCTTATAAGCCCCCTTAAATTACAGGAAGGCCACTGTAAGATCTCCCTGAAGGCTTCCCTTCTCCAGACTAAGCAACCCCATCTCTCTCAGCCTGTCCTCATAGGAGAGGTGCTCCAGCCCTCTTATCATCTTCATGGTCCTCCTCTGTACTCTCTCCAACAGGTCCATGTCCTTTTTATGTTGGGGCCTCCAGAACTGGATGCAGTGCTCCAGGTGGGGTCTCACAAGAATGGAATAGAGAGCAAGAATCACCTTCCTCGACCTGATGGTCACACTTCTTTTGATGCAGCCTGGCATGTGGGATGCTGTTGGCTTTCTGGGCTACAAGCACACATTGCCAGCTCATGTTGAGCTTCTCATCCACTAGTACTCCCAAGTCCTTTGCCTCAGGGCTGCTCCCCATCCATTCTCTGCCCAGCCTGTATTTGTGCTTGGTAATGCCCTGACCCATGTGTAGGACATTGCACTTGGCCTTGTTGAGCTTCCTGAGGCTCTCACGGGCCCACCACTCCAGTCTGTCAAGATCCCTCTGGAAGGCATCCCTTCTCTCCAGGGAATTGACCGCACCAGACAGCTTGGTGTCATTGACAAACTTGCTGAGGGTGCACTCTATCCCACTGTCTATGTTGCTGACAAAGATACTAAACAGGGCCAGTCCCAAAATTGACCCCTGAGGAACATCACATATCACCAATCTCCACTTGGACATCTAGCCATTGATCACAACATTTTGAGTGTAGCCATTCAGCCAACTTTTTATCCACCAACTAGTTCATCCATCAAGTCCATGTCTCTCCAGTTTAAAAACAATGATGTTCTGTGGGACAGCATCCAATGCTTTGCTTTTTATACTGGCTTACCTCGTAATTTATCTAACGTGCTTAGTTACTGTTGAATTCATGATTGTTTTTTTCGTGCATCAGTTGCATAATATTTAAAAAGTCTCATATTTTAAGTTGAATGCAAATATCAACTTCTTCAGGAGAGTTCATTTACTCGGTATAGCATGCTAGGTCATCTTTGGTCTTGTCTTTCAGATAGCAATGATCATCTGAGCCCAGAACATTTTTACTGACTGTTAGCTGATGGAGAAGGAATCCTCCTGAGGCTGTTGACTCTAAATCACGATTGTTTCCTATAAAAATTTGCTACTACGATTTGCCTGTAGCTGTTCAGAAATAAGCTTTCATATGCATCTTTTTAACCATACTGACAATTTATTTTAAACCATCAATGGTATATCTTTTTTTAAGCTATCAAAGGTACCTCTTTCTTCTTGCTTCCCAGAGCAACTTTCTGTAGTCTTTCCCTCTCCCCAACCCATTGCAAATGTTGAGGTTTATTCTGGGATTTAAAAATAATTATCCTTTTTAAGTTCATTGTGCGTTACTTGAAAGGGGCTTCAAACGATAATTAAAAAATCTCTACTTGTACCATGAGTTGTTCAGCTGTGAGGAAAATTGTTACTTTCCCATTCAATCAAATTGTTAGCCAAGGGATATTTTGTGAATTTATGTGAATGAATTTTTGTTCATCCTTCTTAATGCTTTACTGATACTATTTACTTCTGATTTGCCCTGAAAAAATACGCACAGTGAGATACGGTAAAGCTATGAAAATGTTTAATGTTCTTCACTGAGAAAGAGATAGTAATGTAGAGAACATTTCCTAGTTATTCTGAGCATGGAGATGTTAAGATTATGTATTAAATAGAAGGAAATCATAGCACAGTGATTTGTGTGATGAGTATCATCTGAGGAGGCTGGAGCACTTTTTTTTTTTTGTTTGTATACCCTGTGTGCTTTGTAATTTCTATTTTATCCTAATAGCCTACTAGAAATGTAACAGTTCATGCTGACCCTTTACAGAGCTGGAGAAGAGTACCTGTGTGGTCTGGAAACCCTGTTAAAATTCATGTGGCAATAAAAGTATCAGGATTCCTTTCCATTAGAGACATTGTAGTGTCAGTACACTACATAACGTACAAAACAGTAATGAACAGACTGTGCATTTCGTAGTCTTTAATCTGCACAAAATGTAAGCTCTATAAATATTTTTTAAAAGAGCCATCAGCAAATATTTAAAAATAATTGCAAATTCTTCAGTGAGGTAGACACATAAACGAAAGATTTTTGCTGAGGCAGTTATAGTGTCTCCTGCTGCTGTGCCAAAAGTATTAACAAGATACAGGAGACCTCCCACTGTTTGTAGATCTCTTCACTAACCAGAGATTTAAGGTTTAGAACTTGGAGGTGAGCTGAAAAGAGGTAAATAACTGCGCAGGTTTCAAATCTAACAGGATGACTGTGGTACTCTGAGACTGCCGCACTTGTCCAAGAAGATTTGCCACAGTCTGTAAAAGCTTTGGGGTGGCTTGTCTCTTGATGCATTGCAGAAATGGACCATAATCCAAGCATTCAGGGAAATGGTTTGTTTTTAATGTGCTTACAGACTAAGGACTAGGGAAGAACATGTACTTTCCAGAGCTTGAATGGTTTTGTCTATCCCCCCAGGAGCTGATGTCATTTAATTCACAGAGTAAAATGGGGGGGAAGTATTTTCTTGTTAGAAGCTAGCCTTGCTTTGTCTTTTCTTTTCTCTAACATGATGAATTTGTTGCCTATTTTTTCTGAACATCTCGTGACACCTCAAGGCAGGAAGAAGTACTCTGACACCATTTTATAGAAGGACAGCAAAGTACCTTCTCTGGGGTCACAAAGGCAGTGAACAGCACAGCCAGAAACTGAACCTAGCATTCCCACTCCCACCACTGTGTTATATTCTTTTCGCTGCTGACAAATTGAGAGTTCCATGGATATGACTAAGTAGAGAAATCTTGGTAAGCTACTTGAATGCAAATATCTGTGACTTTTAAGTTTATATATACTTCTCTGAAATTAAGAAGGTATTTTTAAAAGTGCATTATTTTTTAAGCTACTTCTACTTTATGGATCTTAATATCTCATTTTTTATTTTTAATTAAACTTAATTCAAATGTTGATATGTTGATAATCAACATTTCCGTATTTTTCTAGATATAAATCAGAAGATAAGTATATGAGTATTGTAAGACTTTCTCTGAAAAAGTGAAGATCTAAATTTCCTTTAAAATTTTTCTTCAATTATCATAAAAAATGAAGCAAACTATACAGCTGTCTTTATCAGATAGTTTAATACACTTCTTTTAATGATAGAATTGAGTTGAAAAAATGTAAAGAATTATTATCTTCAGATATACCTATGTAATGCTTAAATCATGCAGCTTTTTTTTTTTTTTTTTTTTTTTTTTTTTTTTTTTTTTTTGAAGTGATTTGTAGGTGTTTCTGGCTTCATACAAATCAGTTATGACATGTGAACTGAAGCGTGACCATACAAAAGCTTGTGGGTATTTGGATGTCTGTGCACAGCTTAGGACCATCCATTTTTCCTAGATTGTTGCTGCTTCAGAAGACCTGGAAACAAATTCTTACAGGTAGTCAAAGTGTACTTTCAGGTATTTAATTGAGTCCAACCTGTGTGCAGGCAGAGTCGTACCACGCGGATGCAGATGTGAAAGTACTCTTGCTCCTACCCTGTGATTCTGAATTGAGGACACGTGTGAAAAGACACGTGACAATGTTGAAAAGCTCTTCCTAGAGTTTGGCTTGTTCACCAGCATTTTAGCACTTAATAGGTTCTGGTAGTGTAAAAAACAAGTTAAAAATTTTTGTTCTTATTAACATTTCATTTTATAAGAAGACATGCTTACTTCTCCATTTATTTTTGACATTGTTAAAGTAGAGAGTTGGTCCAGCTGTGAATTTATCAGCTGTAAACAATGCTCATTCCCTTTGGCCAAATTTTAGTCTCATAGTGTTTTCACTCTGCCTGGAGTGAATCTGTATGACCAACAAATCCCTGAAAATAACAACATATAATGGAAAAGCTGACAAGGCCCTTAACAGCAGCAGAGCCATGGGCTTTGGTATAAACAACATAAAACCAGAGTAGATTTGAATGTCATCCTGGAATTTCAGTCTTTTGTTGCTTTTCTTGTCCCATTGCCTGCACGATTATTTCACAGCAGTACTTACTGGGTTATTCGAAAAGCTGCGTTTTTTTCATCTGCAGGCTCCTGCCATAACCCAGCAGTAAAATGTACTTTGGGATGCTGACTGCTCTTGCTTTTTATAACAGAATAAACGTAGCAAAACCAAGCTGGCTATCTGATAAGGTAGCAGTTAAATTAAGCCTAAACAGGTACTTCTCTAGTTGTGATGTGCTGCAATATTGAGGCTTCTCAGCATGAGATGCTGTGACAGTACTTAGCTGTGTGCTAACGAGTCACAGTGTGAAGCATAAAAAAAAGCACAATCCCTTTTCTTCTCCTCCTACTTGACCCTCTGTCTTTGTGTGAAATGAAAGGACCTTGGATGAGGTGCACAAGTAACTACTCAAAGACAGTCTTAGTCCTGTGTGCTGATTTTGGCTGGGATGATAGAGTTAATTTTCTTCATAGTAACTAGTATGGGACTATGTTTTGGATTTCTGCTGGAAACAGTGCTGATGATACAGTTGTTTTAGTTATTGCTGAACAGTGCTCAGAGAGGCAAGGCCTTTTCTGCGTCTCACACTGCCCCACTAACAAGGTGGCTGGGGGTGCACAAAGAGTTGGGAAGGGGCACACAGCTGGGACAGCCGACCCCAACTGACCCAAGAGATATTCCATACTGTATGATGTCATGCTCAACAATAAAACTAGGAGGAAGGTTGGCCAGGGGGCCACTGCTTGGGGATTGGTTGGGCATTGGTCGGTTGGTGGTGAGCAACTCCCTTCATTTGCATCACTTGTCTTTCTTGGGTTTTATTTCTCTTTCCTTGATATTTTCCTTTTCATTATGATTATTATTAGTATTATTATTAATAATATTATTAGCATTAATATTATTACTAGTATTAGCATTAGTATTATTAGTATAATACGAATAGTATTATTAGTATTAATAATAATTTATTATTAGTAGTATTAATATTAGTATCATTAATAATAATAAATTATTATTAATACTAATAATACTATTCGTATTAATAATAATTTATTATTAGTAGTATTAATACTATTAATTAATAATAATAATAATTTAAATTATTAAACTGTTGTTATCTCAGCTCACAAGTTTTCTCACTTTTACCCTTCCAGTTCTCTTTCTCCCATCCCATGGAGGTGGGGGCGAGTGGCTGTGTGGTGCTTAGCTGCCGATTGAGCCACATCCTAAAACATTTATCTATGCTTCCTTGTACTACACATTGCACAACCAACCACCTAACAATGTGGTTCTCAAAACTTAAGATGCTTTTTAGAAGGAAAGAAAGATGCAAAAGAGAGGGAAGTTGTTTTGCATTTAGCTGTCTTCTTCTGGTCTATGAAAAACCTCTCCTAACTTCTCTTCTTCTTCTCCAGATCAAGGACTCTGAACCCTTTTTTTTTTCATCTCAGCTGTTTGATGTTAGGGGAGGACAGTGTTTTGAGTGTGGCTTATCTTTTAAAATATTTGTAGTAGTTCCACTGCTATTCCCTCTCTCCTAGTTGGAAATGCATTAGTTAAAGCACTCAAAGAAAGTCCAGTCCTATGTAATTAGCTCATGTACATGTTACTATTAAAGTCAAGTCCCTATGGAATAGCATGGCAGTTCCTATTGCCCTTCAAAAGAGAGTAGATTTCTATTTTGCCCCAGCCCTAAACAAGAGTAGCAACACTCTGAATAAAGTTAGAAAGTTTTACTCAAGGATCCCGAGGGAATAGGGAGAGATAATATAACAAAAAAAAAAGCCTGGAGGTTTGAGATAAGGACAGGGAGAGATCATTGAAGTTACTGTTATGGGCAAAACAGACTCGAACTGGGGAAAACTATTTGTTATTAAAACTGAAGCAGGACAATGAGGAATGGAACAAAGCAACTTCTTCCACCCTCCCCTCTTCCCAGGTTTCATTTCATTTCAAATTGTCTCTACCTCCTGCCCACCCCGAGCAGCACAGGGAGGAAGAGGGAGGGGGGGTTATGATCAGTTCATCACATGTCACTTTATGCCACTCCTTCCTCCTTGAGGGAAGAACTCACATTCCTCCCCTGCTCCAGCATGGGGTCCCTCCCACAGGCTACAGTCCTTCCTGAACTGCTCAAGTGTGGGTTGTTTTCCCTTAAGGTGCACTGGCCCTCCATGGGCCACAACCTCCTTTGGGCATCCCCCTGCCCCAGCATGGGCTGCACCAAGGGCTGCAGGGGAATCTTGTCAGGGGCAACATTACTCCTCCCCCTCTTTTCCTCACTGATGTCTGCAGCTGTTCCACTCACAAGAAATTCTTCACAATCAGGCTAAAGCAGATGCCTCTTATGTTCTCTTCACATCTCCTCTTTCCACTTCTTGTGGCTGGGTTGAGCCGAGTTGGGCCCAGATGGCCATTTGGTGGGAGGCCAGAGGATGAGGGCCACAAGGCTCACGCCTCCCTCTCTCTGTCCCTGCTTCTGCTTCTTCACATCTTCCTTTCTTTTTTTTTTTTTTTTTTTTTTTATTTTTTCCTCTTTTTT
>WHYT01017494.1:2583-33883 GCA_009806455.1 Tetrax tetrax
GTTCAGCCTGGAGAAGAGGAGGCTCCAGGGAGACCTGATAGTGGTCTTCCAGTACCTCAAGGGGGCCTACAGGAAGGATGGGGACAGGCTGTTCAGTAGGGCCTGTTGTGATAGGACAAGGGGTAACGGGTTTAAATTAGAAGGAGGGAGGTTTAGATTAGATATTAGAAAAAAATTTTTCACAAGAGAGTTGTAGAGCACTGGAACAGGTTGCCCAGAGAGGTGGTGGATGCCCCATCCCTGGAAACGTTCAAGGCCAGGCTGGATGGGGCTCTGAGCAACCTGATCTAGTCAGGGAGGTCCCTGCTTCTTGCAGGGGGGTTGGACTAGATGACCTTTGATGGTCCCTTCCAACTCTAACCATTCTATGATTCTATGATTCTATGATTCCCCCCTGTGCTGCCTGGAGAGGGAAGGAAGTGGAGATAATAGAAATGAAGTTAAGTCTGGGAAGAGGGAGGGGTGGAGGGAAGTTGGTTTTGTTCTTTTCCTCATTATCCTGCTTGGGTTTTATTAATAATAGTAAATAAATAGTTTTCCCCAAGTTGAGTCTGTTTTGCCTGTAACGGTAATGTCAATGATCTCTCCCTGTACTTATCTCAAACCTCGAGCCTTTTTGTCATATTCTCTCTCCCCCATTCCCTTGGAGGGTGAGGAGAGTGTGTGAGAGACTACATAGCTTGGTCCTGAGCGGGGCTAAACTACGACACTTTGTTTCTGTTGTCACCTGATGGTGTCCTGTACCCAGGGTGGAAAAGGACTGAGTTGGCTGCTATGGCCTTATCTGCAGGGCCCAGCTGTTCTCTTTGCAGCTTCCCTCCATCTCCTTCCTGCACACCTGGGCTGCAGCCAGAAAGCACCTCTCTCCATCCCTGGCTGCCCTTGTACAATCCTGCTTACCTTTTTAGCTACTATTCTCTAGTTCTGATTTGTGAACCTCCTTTCCTGCTGAATCTGACCCTTAACACAGCCGTCAGGAAAAAAAGTGAATGTTTTGGTGCAAAGAGTGTACATAACTATGAGACATGAGCAAAACAATTTCTTCATTACTGGCCATGTTCTCTGCTTTCTTTCTGCTCAAAAAGTTTCTTAAGGATGTTTGATTTGCTTGCTGGCCATGCTATGCAAGTAGAAATCACAATGAGATTTAGCGACAAGTGGAGTATTTATGTGTTTCCAGTTCTTGTGTGGCCATGACAGACAGCAAGTAATTAATTTAGTATGAAGGAAAAGGGTAGGGATCTACTGTAGCAATTCTGAGTGTAGCGGATCATAACCTGAGCATGAAACAAAAGTGTCATACTGTTTTGAAATGACAGGAATTGTACTGGAAAGCCTAAATTGAAGTGCAAGCTTCCAGCCATGCTGAATAATCCCTCTTCTCTCCTTATCATTTTGATCCATCTTAGCTAAGATATTGGATACAGTTCTAGACAATGAAATTCAAGGAACCTGTAGACCTATCAGTAGAGGACAGCAAAAAACCCCAACTTCCTCAAACCAACCCCACAAATCACTAGATCTAAAAAGCAGTAGGATTGAAAGAATTTGGGTTATTTAGTAGGAAGACAAGTCTGAAGAGGGATGTGACAATAATCTTCATGTGTGTTAGTGGTTGTAGAGTTTATCTATAAATATTTATAAATAAACTATACTATTATGAACAAGAAAAAATGTCTTAAATTTCAGCAGTCATTAGGACAGTTGAGGACTAGACTGTCTTGCTTAAGGAATCTGGGGTGTGTTTATCATTGAAAGTTTTTAAGCACAAGTTGGACAAACACCCTTCATGCTTTGGGAACATTCAGGTGTGGACTGATCCTGTCTTAGGGCTGCAGACCTGGATGAGATGTCTTATTACTTTTCTTCAGGTTCTCTATCTCAGATTAATTTATAGAGAGGATTGTTCTGTGGTGCTCTCTGATAAAAAGAAACAGTTTTGACATGTTGGCTCCCAGAAAGGAATTGGGAACAGCAAGAAACTGAGAGCTTTCACAAGAATAAGTTAAAATAATTAGTCATTGTAAGCAAAAATTACAATGAGCAAATTAAAAATAAGGCTGTAGAAAGAAGACCTACATAAGTCATATATGAAGGAAATGAGTTTTATTGATAATATAGAAATAAAAAATACATCAAACTGTAAAGATTGTATTTTCTGTCTTAAAAACTACTAATGGATGCTAGGCTTAGAAGGTAAGATAACCAAATTGTCTAAGTTTCCAAGGGAAGTTTTACGTGAAAGTTGAGGGTCAGGGGCAGGTGGGAAACTGCCTGAAACAAGTTCACATCAAGAGAAGCACCAGCTCAGAGTGGAGTTCTTCCTTACACCCCATCAGTAATACAAAACCATCTCCTCCTACATCTGAGAAAGAGCTATACTTAGTCTGTTGTTTGTTGTAAAGTGTCTTTCTCTGTTCATGCATGTAGAAAATACTGGCTCTTGTCTCACTTTTGACGTCTCTCACTTGCATTTTTCCTGCTATGCTGTTTTCTATTAATCTGAGTCAATTTAACAAATGAGAAAATGAGGACCAGACAGCATGTAATTTGATTACTCATCTTCTTTTAAACATTTGCCCGTATTACTGAAAACTAATTCTAATTCAGCACTACTGTTTTTAGCCTACTAAAGCCTAAAAAGAGATTGAGGTTACAAGACTAGTCCAGATGGGGATCCTGTCTCCCTGTAGTCAGTAGAGATGAATGGGTATTTTTAGGGATATATTTAGGGGTATATTTAAGGTATCTGTTTCTCTCTGTTGTCGTCATCTTGTCTCTCTCAGAGCCCATGGTGATTATTTCAGATGGAGACATCTGCACTGTTAATGTCTACATCCAGTTAGAATCCCACCTATTTTTTTTCTAGATAAAACAACCTTGCTTATTCATACTTTCATAGAACAGAATAAGTTCTTTGTTGCCCTTTCATGTTTCTTTGGCAATACGTGCGATTTCTGGGTTTGTTGATGTAGACAGTGAGTGTTCTTTTGCAGGATGCAGCTACCTGAGGGTTGTCTCATCTTCATCCCAAGCTGCAGGTGAGGAGGTTTTGACAGAGCCAGCCTGTGTGATTTACACCTGATTTATATGTAATTGTAATGGCCAGTTTGGACATTGGAGCTGCTGAGGGACATGGCTACTGAGAGCTGGTGGGTGGCAAAATTGCCCTTCTGTACTTACTGACTTCTTTGGTGGATGCTGTCTACCTTCACTCCTCTTCCGAGATCCTGGGCGCTTGCTGTCTTCAACCGTTCCTACAGCTGAAAAAATATCACTGAGATTATCTTCATTGCCATTTGTGCTATCTTGTTGTTCCTGTCAACATCTTCCTTCCAGTTCACAGAATCACAGAGTCAGAGAATGGTTGAGGTCATCTGGTCCCACTCTCTGCTCAAGCAGAGTCACCTAGAGCGGGTTCGGTTGCCCAGGACCTTGTCCAGCTTGGGCTTTTGAATGTCTCCAAAGATGGAGACTCCACAACCTCTCTGGGAACCTGTGCCAGTGCTCAGTCACTGTCACTACAAGAAAGTGTTTCCTGATGTTCAGAATGAACCTTTTGTGTGTCAGTTTGTGCTCATTGCCTCTGGTCCTGTCACTGGGCACCACTGAAAAGAGCCTGCCTCCATCCTCTTTGCACACCCCATTCAGGTATTTATATACATGGATGAGATTCTCCCTGAACCTTCTAATCTCCAGGCTGAACTGTCCCAACTCTCTCAGCCTTTCCTCGTAGGAGAGATGTTACAGTCCCTTCATCATTTTTATGACCCTTTGTTGAACTCTTTCCATGTCTTTCTTATACTGAGGAGCCCAGAACTGTTCACAGCACTCCAGGTGTGGTCTCACCAGTGCTGAGCAGAGGGGAAGGATCCCCTCCCTTGACCTGCTGCCAATACTTTGCCTGATGCAGCCCAGGACACCATTTGTCTTCTATGGGAAAATAATGGAAGACTGGCAGGGAGGATTGTAAATATGCTCAAGAGACTTGCAGCTGGGGTGTCGAAAAACACATATATCACACTAATTGTTGTTTAGTCTTGTGTACTTGACAAGTAGAACCTCTGTGCTTAGATAACATAGGCCTGTGGTAGACTCAGAGGCACCCTATCAAACATGCTTGAGATTCCTGCCCTGCTGTGTTGAAAGACCAAAGCACAGTGGTGAACTGTTGAAGATGCAAATTCTCTCCTGCTTGCCCTTTGTTTCTGTCTCTTTGCAAACCATCATACTAGACCCCTCCCAGCTCCTGGAAACTTCTGGTGTCAGCTGGATCCTGTGAAGAAGGGAACAAGATGGAGGGTAATATGAATAGCTGAAAGTTATGATGCAATGCTCATTTCTACTTCTATGCCTTGTTGATAAAAGAAACTTCAAACTTTTTCTGGATTAGTATATTTAATTTTTTGCAGGGAATTCTACAAAACACTTAGTAGAGGAGGTGATAGGAACTGATTTTCTCTTCCTGCCACAGAAATAATATTAATTACTCAGTTTTAAAAAAGCCCAATCCTTACCATTTTAAGAAGTTAAGCCCCAGAAATGACTGAAGTGCATGACCTTCTTCAAAACACAGAGAGTACCACGCTGAAATACATCAAGATCTCCACAGGCTTGTAGAGCACCTGACGGACCACAAGGAGTAGGGTGGAGGTGAGTGGGCTGTGAGTGGAGAGCAGAGCCACTGGAGACTGAAACGGGAGTGAGAAATTTGAAGCAGGTGTGGTCTTGTATGACTTCACAGCCTGTTGCTGTGCTTTTCAAAAGCTATAGAAAGAGGCTGGGAAATTCTCTCAAATGATCACTGTCCTTTGGGAAGCAGCAGATGTACTTGAATATGAGAAATTAAGAATATGAGAAAGACAACACATAAAAGTGCAAAATATGTTTTTATATGTGGTAGATATGAATTTATTTTGCATGTTCCATATAGATTTTAAATATTTCATCATATCAAAATATTAATTTTATAAAATTATTATACCAGTTAATATTTTATTTATCTATTTAGAAATATTCATAAAAGCTGAAAAATAGTGGCATCAATTTCACGCTTCTCTGCTTGCAAAAAATTCCGTATTCAGTTGGATGACAAATGAAAGCATGAAATACCCTATATCATCATAAATTTAGTGTAAGCATGTTTTGTTAATTAAATTAGTCAGTTTGCCAATTTTCTTTGAAATTGTATTCTGACACTATTTCAAGGATATTAAAATACAGGAGAGGGAGTGAGAAAGTGGGTACACATGTCAGTGAGAGGTCCAGATCTCACCATTGTAGAGGTTTTTTTGATATTTGAGGTTAGCTGATCTTAGAAAACTTTTCAAGGCATCCAAAAAAAACTAGCACCATTACATGGTAACAGAAATCAATGGCATTTGTACATACTAGTTGCTAAACTGTATGTTCTGAAATCTCAGGTATCGGATATTGTGACCTGCACAAAGCACTGACAAGGAGGAGTGGAGTACAGAGCTAAGGGTGGGAAAGACAACATCACCTCTTAATGGGACAGGAACAGAGAGAGCAGAGCAGAGATTGAAAGAGAAACCTATAAGAAGGAGACTCTTTGTCTTCTGATAATTCAAGGTTTGCCACCTCGTCTTGCTATAAAATCCTGAACCTCAAGATACTTTCCTCAAATATATTCTCCTCTTTGCCTCCTGAACAAAGGAACGGCTTCTGCCAGACCTCTAAGGGTCTGGCAGACTGAGACTAAGAGCCCTAGGCAGCATCGGTCATCTGCATGTTAAGAGAGTCTTAACTCCAGGGTTTCAAATTCACCTCTCCCTGCATCCTGGCATCCTCAAATACTGTGCACTCAAGTTTGGTATCACCTTTCTGGAAAACCTGCTTTCCGTCTCCCCTTACAATGGCATTTATTTTGCTGTCTCTCCGAGAATCATTGTGGGCGTGCCAGCATGTCTGACTTCAGTTAAGCTTGTTGCAAAGCACAGTGTTTTTTATTGAAATAAAAATCACAGTGCAAAAATGTCATCGTTGAAGTTATAAATAGCCTACACACATGTCAAGCTTACCATGAGTCCTATTCAATACAGGGTGCTGGGAGACACAGTCTTGAGCTTACTTTTACTTTGTTCCAGACGAGGTCCCCTGTGTTTCTTGTTTTACCAGACGTCCAGCAATAACTAAAATGGTTAGGACAGTTTCCCTCAAAAGGCAAACATCCCTATGGCCAAGTATATGCAGAGCCAGCAGCAGGAATGGATAGCAAGCCTCTGCCAAGTTGCTCCACAGGCACCATGAGCACTGGAAGGAGCACCACAGCATCTGCTTCACGTTGGCTGTTGAACTCTCTGTGTGCCCAGGGAGCTTCTCATGGGCACTGCGAGCAGGTCAGCAGCTGCTGAGCCACTGTTTGGGAAGAAAATATTGTTCCTGTGGTGTTTGTCAGTGGACTGGGGAGTAAAGGCAAACTGCCTTGGCATGGTATAAATTCGCCTGTCCGCATACCAGCTCTCCTTCAGCAGGTGCAGAGTGCAAGAGATAAAGCTCCTCAAGCCAGCTGCCCTCATCTCGCTCCTCTCCCTCTGCACCCTGGGCGTAGGGGCACATGAACACACCTCTGTCCTCACTGTGCCCAATGGAGGCCACTGGGGCAAGTGGGAGAGTTGGCAATTTTGCCACTATGGCTATGCCAACGGATTTGTGCTGAAGGCAAAATTCTCCCTATTTCCCACTATCTGATGTTCCTGTGCCCTGGTATACAGCTCTCCACCTCCTAAGAGGTCTTCTGCAGAGTCCAAGGACTTCCTGCAGAGTTTTTTCTCTTCTTGAGTATGGTACTCTGCACATAAAACTATGAGTCTTTTGGAAAATTTAGCCTAGAAAATGTTGTCATTATAGTTACACCAGTAAAAGAAAAACATGATTTTTTTTTTTTTTTTTTTTTTTTTTTAGGAGAAGAGGTCTCCATTAGATACAGAAAAAACAGGGCTACTGCCAGAATTGTTTTTCTTTTGAGCTGGATAGAGGCGTGCTGGCAGATGCACGGTCTCCATGTAGTTGATGTTGCTGGGAGAAACCATGTCAGTGCCAAAATCTGCTGTTGGAGTCAGGGAGAGAAGCAGCCTCCTCCAGCATCTCTCCTGGGACTCAGTCTCTGCCTTACATGTTGGATCAGAAAGAGTTAGAAAACACAAAGAAGAACATGTTATAGGGGTTATTTAGGTACGTTACAGTTTCCCAGTATGACAGACATCTTTTAGCATGTGCTTCCCAAGGCATTTTCTCTTTCTTATTATAGAAAGGAATTCAGACTTTATATGACTGGCACTTAAAGGACTTTTCCCGAGTCTTTTCCTTCTTGCCTTTACCTCTGTCCCCGTGCATCTTCTACTGCAGGTGGAGCTCTCCCAGTTTGGAAGAGATGACACAGCTCTGAATGGCACACGCCTGCATTGGCAAGGTGACTCAGTCATCCAGTCCTGGGTGGGGGAGTAAGTAACACTGTTTTTTCCCTTGTTTGTCATGCACCAGCTCCATTTGCAGGGGTCTATTCTCTGACTTGTTTTGTCTGCAGAGTGCTCTGGTATAAAGTAAATTAAAGTAAATTGGATTTTTTGTTCATTCATTTTTAGGGTAATTAAACACAGTTAATTCACATTACTGCATTCTCTTTGCTCTTAAAGTTTCTGCAGAGCACTGTGAACAACCCAAGTATAGTCCCAGGGCTAGAGTCCCTCTTGGAAATACGCAATGCATGGGGCAGATGCAAGGAAAGGGGATTTTAACCATATGTTTAGAAATTGTTTGGGTGAAACCCTGGCTCTGCTGAACAGCACTGCACCTCCAGACGGCAGAGTGTCTGCTCTCCCTGCCACCCAGTGTGTACTTGTCAGACAGGTCAAGGATTCGTTGTAAAATATGTGCTCAGGCCGTCCTTGAAGTTTCCACCAGAACTGTAATTATCCAGTCTCAGACTTCCTGTTGTTTTTCTGATTAAATACCGATAAAGAGAAAAGTATACCCTTGGAAGGGAGGGGAAAAAAAAGGAGAAATTAAGTGGCCCCAGACTGCAGCAGGACATTGGGCTGATCACTGCTGTAAGCAAGGAAGTGGTAAGCTTGAAGGGAGCATCATAAGGAGAAGGAGCTTTTTGCAGCAGTTTGCAGAGCTCAGATATTCCTCTGTCTGCTTTTTTTGTCAGGTGGGGTACCTGGACCAACTTCCGTATTTGCCCTGGAGGTTACCTGATCTTCTCACTGAGGACAGAGAAGTCCCAAGGAGGAGGTCATCGATGACACAGCAGCCAACAACATCCAGTTCAGATGTTCACATGCAACTGTGCTGGTAGGTGATGGACTGTCATGAGGTAGATTTGGCCCATGGTGCAAAAGCTGCAACATGGGTGGTCTCTAGACCAAGGTAGAGCCCCCAGAGGGTCTTCAGTGTGACATAGCTCTCAATAATGTGAGGTTCTGCTGTAAATGATTTTCATCACTGCCTTCACATCCCATATCCCACAGCAAATGAAACATCAGTAAAGCTTGGCTCTAGCCTTATATTGGGACATGCCTGTGACATTTTGACTGTTTGCATCTTGCTATACTGATCAATGCCTTAGATGATGATGTCTTTTACAGCTGCCACTACACCAGCACAGCTTCTCATAGTTACTGAAGCGTATTATGTTCACAAGAATCATCACATCGTCCAGCTGCTGGTATATCACTGCGAAAATGCCCAGTCTCTGACAATTGCTGTGAGCTGAGAAACAGATTTCTCAAGTTTTGTTTTTTTTTTTCTCTGACTGATGAGTTTCTCTCAGGTTTCCTTTGATTGAAATAATATTTGGCCTGTTGACACAACAGACAGGGAAGAATGGGTATTAATTTGAGTGTACGTGGGGTTTCCAACCAAAGAGAAAATTACCAGTGAGAGCTAAACAGGATGAAATGGAAATTTGGGTGCTCTTATGAGAAGCATCAAAAGTTTGGTATCATTACCTAGTTCTAACTCAAGACTTGTACATGTTTTTTACAAGCAATCTGTTAGCTCATACCTGAGCTCCTGCCTTAGGGAACATGGTTAGAAAGAGTGCTTACACTGAGCATTCACCTAAGGGTGGCTATGGTGCCAATGGGGTGGCAATGCAGCTCCCCAAACCTCCCTTCTTGCTGCTTTGTAGTGTGTTCCACTGGCTCACCCAGCTGTTAACGCAAAACTAATTTTCATGGGACTTGTTTTTTTTTTTTTTTTTTGTTTGTTGCCTCTGGGCTTCATGCTCTAAACAGAATGGGGAGAATCCAAGCTAAAAATAAACTCTGTGTCATTCACCCATTTTTTATGCTCCAGTTTTCTGGGTAAGCTTGAAGTTACTCTCTTGTCCTGATGTGCTAGATGTAAAGAATGTAGTTTTGATTTGGAAGGAAATCATGCCTGGAGATCATTATTGTGTCCTGAAGTCTAAGTCACTGGGCCTCTGTCGAGAGTTCAAGAAGTCTTATTGCCTCTGTGAGCACCTTTTAGGAAGTGTAGTTGTTGCTATTCCCTCAAAGCATTGTGCATCTTTTTGTACTTGAAACAAGGTAGGAGCATCGTGGTGTCTGTCATTCTCTAGGTCTCTAGTTGGGCTGTGGAGGTGTCATGTCCAGGACCACAGCCATGTGGAGCAGCACACAGCTGATGGATGGAGGTTCCTTCTGTCAGTTCACATCCCTGGCTTAGCACATACACAGCAGCCATTGCCACTCTGGCCCTTCATCCACATGAAATTTTCTTCCTATCAATTACCTCAAAAAAAGGAGAATAATAACTGCATTTTCTTTTAAGAGGGATGGAATATAGCCAGCAAAAGAATAAAACAAGCATCGTATGTACTTTTGTTAAAGGATTTTGATTAAAAAATCAGGGGTTTTCTCTTGAGTAGATCACTGGTCTGTCTAACTCCGTGTACTGTCTCTGCTGGCAGTGCTCAGTATCTAATGCTCACTGCAATAAAAAGTTTCTCTGAGTCAGGGAAGTGATGAGTATGAATTTTGCTGGCAAAGCCAACAGCGGTCATTGGATGTTTGGTTTTTGGTAATGCACTCCAATGCTGGCCTTTGGAGCACATAGCAATTTCTCGTGATGCTTGTGTCATTTTGCCTCCCAGTCCTCATTTTTGACAACACGGGTATTTTCCAAAGGGTGGGTGATGAGCAGAGAAGCCAGTCATACAGAACTCAGGATTGATTGCATCTACTGCGACCAGACGGAGAACAAAAAATTTCTCTTGGCTCTGTCTGTACTGTACAGAGTATCTCTTCCCATATTCTGCTTCCTGAGGCACAGCTGGAGTAAACTGATACATCTCCAATGTCATAGTTCAAAGTTACTTCAAGTGAAGCACTTGCCAAAGCCTCAATAGTGCAAGAAGAATCCCAGGATTTGAATGATTGTAATTTAAAAAAAATGATATAAAACATTCCAGACAGACTTTCTGCTGCAAATTTGCAGAGCTCTGGTTTATTGAATCTCAAAATCTGATTTACTTCTTAACCTTTTACACTGTTTTTTTTTTAATGTAATTATGTATTTTGTAAGTGATCCTTTAACTAGTTTCTGTCCTCCTCTTGACTGCAGACATTTTAAGTGTGCAATTGTTTTTTTAAAGAAATGCTTATTTTACAAAACCAGTCCAGTTAGTACTTGAAATAGAAGGAATTATTAGCTTCAAGGAAGCATTTTGTAACTTCCATCTCCATTTGGGAGTTTCTGAAAAAATTCTTATTTGTCGTATATTCAGCTCCCTATAAACATTTACATCCCTCAGCTCTAATACTTGGTAGGAAAAAAAAAAAACAAAAAACCACCCAGAAGTAGCATTTTTTTTTTTCTAACAAGCTGAACTAAACTAAATTAAAACTAAATTCTGATCTATCGCAGTTAACTGGAGTTAAGCATGAGCACATAGAAGCTTACTTTCCAAACTGACTCTTTCAGGCCTCACACATGGACATATCTTAATTTGCATCTGGTTGCTTGACTTCCATTTTCTTATGAGATAGGGATAATTTCTCTCAACTCTCTCAGCCTGACCTCTCCTATGAGGACAGGCTGAGAGAGTTGGGATTGTTCAGTCTGGAGAAGAGAAAGCTCCGGGGTCACCTTATAGCAGCCTTCCAGTACCTAAAGGGGGCTTATAAGAAAGATGGGAAGAAATAGAAGGAAACAGATTCAGACTGGATTTAAGGAAGAAACTTTTTACAATGAGGGTGGTAGAACACTGGAACATGTTGCCCAGAGAGGTGGTGGATGCCCCATCCCTGGAAACATTCAAGGCCAGCTTGGACGGGGCTCTGAGCAACCTGATCTCATTGGAGATGTCCCTGCTTCTTGCAGGGGGAGTTGGACTAGATGACCTTTAAAGGTCCCTTCCAACCCAAACTGTTCTATGATTCTATGATTTCAGCTTGCAAACTGACCATCTAGTATTATTAGTGAGGTGAGAATTGAGCATATGAGTAAGTTTTTTGTCTTGGAAATATATGTTATGTGAATCTAAGTTGTGTGTGCAGCTAGTTATGTGTGGGGAAAGAGGTCTGGTAGTTTCTCTATTCTCCAAGTATATCTGGTTTCTAAGAGAGTTAATTCTTGGAATGGCCATTATAGCTGAGTTGAAGTGCCTAAAAAAAGGAATTACTTTTCTTATGAGTGATTTGTTCAAGAAGTGGTCCCTATTTCTTGTGTGTATGTATACCTATATGTAGAAAACTGAAACACTTGAACTTCCTATTGCACATTTCTTCTCCAGAGGGTAGGCCAAGCTGGAAGGCTCTGAACATCTGCTTCTTTTCTGCAAATGAACGATTCAGTTAAACTTTGAGATTGCACTGGGAGAAGAATTATTCACATCATCAGCAAAAACTGACCTTTTATACTTCCCTGTTGTGTCAAAAGTAACATAGCTTCATATCGCTGTGTGAATAGACAGGCCAAACGAGAGCTGTTCCAAGAAATGTTTGGAAAATAGAATACTGCCTACTCTTCACATATGTTTATCATGAACTTCAAAATCAAATTAGGATATTTTTCATCTGAATGCTGATAGAATACTTCCAGCCAGGCCTCCTCTGATGGTCTGCTTGCATAACGTGGGCCATATACAGAAAAGATGAGGTGGAAATGCAATTTAGAAGCTCAAGCTGAGCAGGTCTTAGCCATGTACTGCGCACAAGGTGGAGAAATCAAAGTCTTTCAACTGAAGAGAAGATATAAAAGCATCACCAAAGTGTGTTGTAACTAATGTGATTGGAACTGTGTGCAGCTGGAAACTGTGAGTAGCTACAGCTGCATGACTTCAAAAAGTCACTGTGTGTCCCTGGCACATCTGGGAGTCAGGGACACATTGCTAAAGAAATGCCAGCCACTTCTTGTGGGGTGACAGTGGAACCAGTGGCAAGACCAAAGACCAAACAATGTTATCCCTGGATCTACTTGGTAATGTGGCTATTTTGGGGCTGGAGTATGAGTAGGCTTGGGGAAGGCAAAGAGGAATTTTCCACCCATTCATGCACATGTGGCACAGCTCCCAGGGAGGCCAGCAGAAGCAGCAGGTCTGGAACTTTCCAAAAGTTATTTTTAAAATCCAGTTCTATTAAATAAGTCTGAATCAGGTCCAGAACAAACCTGCTGGTAGTGGTACTCAAGTGAATAAAGCTTTGAGACTGCTTCTAGAAAGTTGGTGTTAGAAATCTTAGCCTTTATGGCTGCATTGTTCCCACTGCATGAGAAAAATAAATATTCCCTACACCACAGGTGTTCTGAAGCTTAAGTTATTAGATTTTATGAGATGCAGAGAAAACAACTGAAGATGCTTTAGCTTCATATGATTGTTAATGCTGTACACGATAGAGATGTGCACCATGAAGCTCACGGTCAATCTAGCATAGTTACCTTTGCTAGCCCTTAAAGCCAACCCTAATTAACTAGCATGATTGCCAGTGAGGAAACAACGGAAAACATCTGTTTTAGAATTCTCTGAGTATAATTATTTGGAAAAGTCGCTACAGAATAAGCAGCAGCAAATATTAAACTATATGTCCTGAAGGGAAAAACAGCAGGGCCTTGGAGAGGTCATTCATGAAGAACTGAATTCTGGCTTCCATCCTCCCTCACAACACTGAGCCTGCGGATATGCTCTTGTCCCACAGAACTGCATATCTGTGGTATTGTGCTCAAATTCTAACTTTTTGTCAGAGAAGTTGTTGCATGGTTTGTACCTGCCTGCTTTGTCTCCATCTCTGCAGAAATGGAGCCTACCCAAGGCAGTCCAGGCTCTAGCAAGTGATGTTAGAAACAGGGAAGAGAGGGTAGGAAGTACCTCCCTGGCTCAGCAAAAGCTAGGAAGACTGAATGAGCTGTCTGACAGTTCAGAAACATGATTAACAGCAAGGTGGCAACACCAGAAGCATAGAAACCATATTTCTCTTGAGCAGATGATACGGAACCTTTTTTAGAGACTTTCTTTTTTGGTGCATGTTTTCTGTGCTTTCCATATCCTACCAGAGAAAAACTTGGTAGACCTAAATCACCTCATAGCATCTTACAACACAGCTGTACAACAACTCTGTACAGCTTGCTAAGGTTTGATGTCTACTGCAACAGTTCAGCTAGTTTCATGATATTTGGCTGCACTAAGAACTGGGCCTCTTTGGCAAAGAGTAACAATTATTTCTTCTTGATCTCTCAAAGCCAGTTCAACACCACCAATAGAGTAGTGGTAGTTTGGTGGGTTTCTTCCTGATCATAAACCCTCTTAACAGATATCAATGGCCTCTAGTGGCTGTGTAGCAAAGAAAAAAAGTGAAGGCGCTGCAAGAACAGTTGTATTAATTTATTAACTCAATCTGTGGAAAACAACATTTTCAGAGGGAACATGAGAGTATGAGAAGTTAAGTTACTGTGTGAGTCATTTCAACATCAGACCCTGGACAGATCTGAGATCCCTTTGTGCTGATCTCTTTCTCAGAGGGAGCATTCTACAGCTGATTTATGAATGACTTAGAAATGCATTGACAAAAATGCAAGTGACTGGCTTTGTTAAAATTGAGAAAGGGCCACTCACACTGTACAGGACAATGTATCTCCATGCTATCAAAAATACTCTAACCCATTGTTCTTTTTCAAGTAGTAGGAGTAGTTTAAAAAAATAATCCTCCAATTGTGTCTGGAATGTCTGGAATGCCTTTCAATCCTTGCTCCTCCCTCCAGCATTTTTTTTTCATGTCAGTGAACTTTTTATGGTGAGATAACCAGAAATAATTTAAAAAACAACTTTCCTTCTTGGCTTTTGCCAAAATTGTCATTATCAAACAATCATAGAATTGTAGAATGGTTTGGGTTGGAAGGGACTTAAAGATCATCCAGGTGTTCCTGCCCTGTAGAACAGGTCCTTCCAGTAGAACCTTCCAGTAGAACAGGTCCCTTGAAACCCCATCCAACCTGGCCTTAAACACTCCCAGAGATGGGGCATCTATCACCTCTCTGGGCAACCAATGTTCCACCACTCTCATTGTAAAAAATTTATTCCTTATATCTAATCTAAATCTACTTCTTTCAGTTTAAAGCCATTACCCCTTGTCTTATCACTACATGCCCTCTTCAAAAGTCCTTCTCCAGATTTCTTGTAGGCCCCCTTGAGGTACTGAAAGGCCGCTATCAGGTCTCCCTGGAGCCTTCTCTTCTCCAGGCTGAACAGCCTCAACTCTCTCAGCCTGTCCTCACAGGAAAGGTGCTCCATCCCTCTGATCATTTTTGTGGTCCTCCTCTGGACTCGCTCCTACAGGTCCATGTCCTTCTTATGTTGGGGGCTCCAGAGCTGGACACTGTACTGCAGGTGTGATCTCATGAGAGTGGAGTAGAGGGGGAGAATCACCTCCCTCTTACTTCTAGTTTACTGCTAGAGCATTGACAACATGAGTGGGATTGCTGACCATGGGTAAACATGAAGTATATTCTAAAAGTTGATTTGAACATCTTTTCTGAGGAGAAAACACAAAACCAAATTCTGAATCCTGTCAGCTACAGTGTTCGTGCTTCACTGCAACAGCAACTTCTATGTGCTTACTGGGAAGAGCAGTGTCAAGGGGACAAAGCTCTCTTAATTTCAAAGGAGATGTTCATCTCAGGAAAAGTAGTAACTAAGTGAAGAAAACATCACTTCTATTGCTAGGTGTTTGCAAACAAACAGCTGGGAACACTTCAGTGTTTTATGAAAAAACATAACTGTGTTTCTCCTCTGGGTCGCACCGGAGTCAGTGAAGTTACACATGTATAAAATAGGGGATAAGTGAGAAAGACATAAACTTGGGAAATCATTACTGTGTGATCTACCTGACAAAAAAACTTCCTTTCATATCTAGCCAAATGACTGCAACTTTCTATGTGAGATTATAACACTTATGCTATGGTGCTAAGTAGTTCTCCAGCAGTAGTTCTCCACCCGCTGAGTCTCACTCCCATTAGAGGTGTAAGAAATCCAGTGGTGTCCTCCCAGGCTTTAATACCCAGTTGGAAGTTTATCAATGAGTTATCTCGGAGGTGGCTCACCCTGACTGAGATACAGTGTCACACTCTTGCTTGTTAAACAGGCTTTTATATAAATGTTATGGTTTCCATAGAAACGTAACAAAACCTTTCCTCCAGCATAATCCCAAAGGCTTTCACAGACCTGGAAAATGTGTGGTGAATAGTAAAATCATTTTTTGATGCTGACAAAAAGAATGCCACAGTTGTCACCGAGTCAAGTTTCTCATATGGAGCAAAATAGATTTAAATCTCACATTGCAGAATTGCCTTGCAGCATTCTGACATTTTCTGGAATCCAATTTTCCTGCAAGCTCAAGTTTATAAACCTCTAATGAAAATTTACAGAACTGCATCAGCTAAAGATGAGGAAGTCCTTACTTGTTTACCTTCCCAAAGCACGCTGGGGAGTGCAAAATACATGAGAACAAAAACAATAATTAAGCTGATGGTCTCTTTCCCAAGTCTATGTTGTGCATTTTCTAGTGTTCTTCATGTCTAGTTTTCAATGTTCTCCTTAATTGTCAGGTCTCCCACCATGTAACAGGGGTTTGCCAGTTAGAAAGATTTCCCCTGACAGTCAGTCTAGTGTCCTCTTGTGTAATCTCTTTCTCTCCTTCTACTCCGCCCTGGTGAGACCCCACCTGGAGTACTGCATCCAGCTCTGGAGCCCCCAACAGAAGAAGGACATGGACCAGTTGGAGAAGGTCCAGAGGAGGGCCAGAAAGATGATCAGAGGGCTGGAGCACCTCTCCTATGAAGACAGGCTGAGAGAGTTGGGGCTGTTCAGCCTGGAGAAGAGGAGGCTCCAGGGAAACCTGATAGCGGTCTTCCAGTACCTCAAGGGGGCCTACAGGAAAGGTGGGGAGAGGCTGTTCAGTAGGGCCTGTAGTGATAGGACGAGGGGTAATGGTTTTAAAATAGAGGGAGGTAGATTTAGACTGGATATTGGGAAGAAATTTTTTACATTGAGGGTGGTAGAACACTGGAACAGGTTGCCCAGAGAGGTGGTGGGTGCCCCATCCCTGGAAACATCTGATTGGAGATGTCCCTGATCCTTGCAGGGGAGGTTGGACTAGATGACCTTTAAAGGTCCCTTTCAACCCTAACAATTCTATGATTCCATGATTCTATTTTAAAACCATTACCCCTCATGCTATCACAACAGAATCACCTCCCTCGACCTTCTGACCACGCTTTTGGTGCAGCCCAGGATGTGGTTGACTTTCTGGGCTGCAAGTGCACATTGTCAGCTCACGTTGAGCTTCTCATCCACCAGCACTCCCAAGTGCTTTTTCTCAGGGCTGCTCTCAATTCATTCTCCACCCAACCTGTATCTGTGCTTGGGATTGCCATGACCCATGTGCAGGACCTTGAGCATGTGCAGGACCTGCATATGATTAAGGGAAACAAAAGTGAGATGTTTGTGCACTGTTTTAAAAGTCTATTCATACTCAGTTGGGTTCTGTTTCTCATAGGAGATATATATGTTCCTCATCCCCTGATCATTTCCAGGCTGTAAATTGTCATCTCTGTTGTGAAGGGAAATATCCTTCAAGTTTTGGTCAAATACTTTGATTTCTGATATCTCAGGGAAGTTGCTTCTGCCACAGCTCTTCCTCTGCTGCACTGACTTCAGGCTCTTCCCTTGGTGCTTGGATTGCAGCTGGAGCCTTCCGGCTCAGTCTGCTGTTCAGTCACCAGACCTGCACAGCAGTTTGCCAGAGGAACTGCCATCTCGTGTGGGTCAGTGTATCACTGCTAGTCTGAAGGTTTAAGATATTTTCAGCTTTGAGCAGAAGCAGTGCTTTGGTACTTAGGACTGCAAGAGATCAATGATAAGAAGACATGAGCATCCTTTTATTTGAAATCAGACTTTTAAAAAAATCCATTGCAGTGAGAAGAGCATTTAACTGAGGCAGGATTAGGCTGTGGCTGCACTGTCCTGAATGTCCATAAGCAGGCCAGGTACAGGGCTGCTCCTGTCACTGCCGTTTCCTTATAGCAGTGCTGATGGAACACCAATTATTTGCCGTGTTGGCATGTTGGATACAATAAGTGGAATTTATTGTGTGTTAGGTACAATAAGTGCCAGGTGAGGTAGTTGCTGTTTCATAGAAACTGGAGTGCAGGTGGGTACCATTAACGGGTGGGTGGGCCAGGGAACAATGATCTGGGGGCTGTAAGGAATGGGGGATTTGGACTGCAATGAGAAACAGAAGTGTGAGCATGGCAGTTGCCTGATAAAACCTGCTCATCTCATTCAATGAAAGGATGACTTGTCTTTTATAGTGAGGCCCCACAATGGATCTCAAGTGCCATGGAAATCTTAGAGGGTCCATAACCTTTTATCATAATGACTGAACTCCATCTCTCATAAAAAATGCCTTATTTTCCTGCAAAATTTGTTCTTCTGCTTATTTGTAGTTATGGGGAAAAAAAAAAACCCTCATATTTTACCTCAACTTTTCCTTGTCTAGCTTTTTTTTCTACTTCTTGTCTTGATACTCAGAATAACTTTTGGCTTCTGAGACTATCTATATTGTTTGCTATGTATATTGTTACCTTGCAGGTATATGCAGTCTGTGATTATTGTTTCTTTTATTACCAACATAAATGTAACTCCTTCAATATGATTTATTATTCCCTATATAAAGCCATAAGAGCTATGTGGACTTGATTTCTCTTGACTTTGAATTTTTAAAATAGTTACAATATTTTAAACAACTCTAAAGCACACAAATTAGCCTCACTTCAGTGCATGCAAAAATTTTGCGATACCTATCAATAGCCAATACCTATCAATACCAATGTAGAGGAGCTGGATGTATAATCCTGTTAATTCAGAAATTTTTCACAATCTAAATGGAATGTCTCATAAAAGTAGAGCCTGGAAATAAGCATTTTGTGCTGGAATGATGGAGGAGGTCCTTTAAAGCAGCCAGCCCAGCAGTTCTTAGAAAACATAGGGACCAGGCTGAGATGAGGATAGCTTACGAAGTATTTAACCGCCTGCTCTATTCAGGAATGTGAGCGGAGTGAGCTGAAACTCTACAAAATCCAGACAAAACTGTTATGATTCATCTAATTAGTACCGTATAAAGTTCCTTTTTTTTTTCCCCTGAAGTTTTAAATATATATTGCTGCTGCAATTCAGTTAAGCAACTTAGCATAGGCTCAACATAGGTGCATGAGTGGTCCTATCACTTTCAACACTTAAAATTAAACACGAGCAGGTGCTTCATTAGAACAGGGCTAAATTTGCTTGCTAAAATTATTTGTTACAAATGACAGATATCTAAACTGCTGTGTCTTCAAGTGGAATATACCTGAGTAAATACGGGCACCTGTAAGGTATAGTCCATGTGCTCATGAGTGGCGATGTCCTTGTCTTCTGCTCCTGTTACAGCATCTGAGATTTAGTAATAACCTAATCCTGTTCTTTCTCTGTTTATAGGAGGAAAATGCAGCTCTTCCAGCTTGGTGTTAGGTGGTATATTCCAGTCTGAGAGAGAGAAATCTCTCAAGGAATTGATTCAGGGCTGTTGGCTGTGGATGACCAACTGGTGTTGATGGGAAAGGATGTCTTGGTCTCAGCCCTCCGGACACTGAGTGCTTACAGTGCATGCCATCCTTGCTGCAAAACAGATGGTCTAGTCCACAGTGAGGAGTCAGGTGAGGATCAGAGCTGGACATAAATCTCCCAGACTCTGCATACAGCTCTGCTTCACTTGGGAGCACAGCATGGTTGTCAACTCTCATTATATTCCCATGAGTGAGCTGACTGCCTTTCCAGGCTGAGGCCAGGCTGGCTGGTGGAGACCTGAGGAGCAGCAGCTGCTCTGAGGTCCCATTGCTTCTGTGGGTGAAAATTCCTCCCCAGTTCACTGGCTGTCCTATGTGTTTTCCTTGGGATAGAGCAGAGGGGCAGGGAGGAGGACTGTCCCTCACGCCCTCCTGGCATGAGGAGAGGAGAAAAGAAGAGGGGTGAGCAGTCCTTGTTAGAGCTGTACTCCTTCATCTAGCAGGACCAAGCAGCAGCTTTGAGGAGCTGCAGAAATCTTCAGGGGCATTAGCTGGGTTAGAGACAGGAAAGGGACAATGTCTTGAAGCTAAATGAGATGGAGAAGCAGCTGTGAGATGAGCTATTGTTTCACATCTCCATGTTGACCTCAATAGTTACTTCCCTAAATTTTGCTTTTCTAATAAATCAATTTTAATTGTCATTTAAGATACCTTAATGTTAGAAAGTCCTAGGAAGGCTGGCAGCTGGTACTGGTTTGCTCTAGCAAGGCCAGAGCTGGTTGTTACCTCCACAAGGATGATCTACGCATCTCTGCAGTGGTCATGCTCCGGCCAAGCTGCTGAGCCGCCAAATGAAGGGGATGATGAAGCCGGCAATGTGCCCTTGCGGCCCAGAAAGCCAACCGCATCCTGGGCTGCATCAGGAGGAGCGTGGTCGAGGAAGGTGATTCTCCCCCTCTCCTCTGCCCTGGTGAGATCACACCCGGAGTACTGTGTCCAGCTCTGGAGCCCCCAACAGAAGAAGGACATGGACCAGTTGGAGAAGGTCCAGAGGAGGGCCAGAAAGATGATCAGAGGGCTGGAGCACCTCTCCTATGAAGACAGGCTGAGAGAGTTGGGGCTGTTCAGCCTGGAGAAGAGGAGGCTCCAGGGAAACCTGATAGCGGTCTTCCAGTACCTCAAGGGGGCCTACAGGAAAGATGGGGAGAGGCTGTTCAGTAGGGCCTGTAGTGATAGGACGAGGGGTAATGGTTTTAAAATAGAGGGAGGTAGATTTAGATTAGATATTGGGAAAAAAATTTTTACAATGGTAAAATGCCACTGTTGGTGGCAGTGATGGGAGACTCCCTCTTGTGGGTGACAGAGGCACCCTTGGCCTGCCAGGCTAGATAACTCATGAGGTTTGCTACTGTGATATGGGATGTACTAAAGAGACTGACAAGACTTGTCCAGCCCTCAGACTATTACCCCTTGCTTGCTTATCCACATGGACACTAGTGATTATTCTGGGAAGACCGTCAGTGTATCAAGAGCGGCTACAGGACCTTGGTGGCAAGGGCCAAGGCCACAGGGGTCCAGGAGGAGTTCTCCTCAGTCCTGCTGGTGGATGGGAGCGGCTCAAGTCAAAGTGGTTGCATCTTGTGAGTCAAGTTTTTGTTGTCCAACCAATGTCCAAGACAGGTCTTAAGCTCCGATAACTTTCTTTGAGGAATGAAGATAGCAGGGGGAAAGACAAGATCCATCTGACAAAGTGGGGCAAGAACTGCGCCAGGAGGCTTGCTAACCTAGTAAGTAGGGCTTTGTACTGGGATGCCAGAGGATGATCACCGAAGACCAAAGGTGGAGGAATCCAAGTATTTATCTCCATTTATTCACCAAAGGCTACATGGTAACTTTGTGCATAGCAATTTTTTTGGGGGGCTAACACGGGGTTCACAGCTGCAGGGGCAGCACAAGCAGGTACAACTCTTCCCAGAGCCACCTGCTAGCAGTGGCACAAACTGCTGTGCTCCCAGCTAACTCCTCTCCCCTGACTCAGCCAGGATCAGTTGTGCTGAACTCTGTGTTAGTTAAACTGGGAAGTGAAGGGGCTAAGAATAGTAGGTAGGCTTACCATGAAATGCATAAAATACTTTTTTCTTTCCATCTTATTTCTTAAAATGTATAGCATGCAGAAAGCTTGGAGACTTTTTGCCTTGGCAGTACCTGGGTAAGTATGCATGCATCTTACAGCCCTCATGCTCCACGTGGTGACTAACGGTCTGGCTGTTGCCTGTGTTGGCACACAGCAATCGTCTTGATGACTCAGGGCTCTGAGGGAGAGAGTAAAGGGAGTACAGGGTGAGTGAGCACATGGATGCCACATCTCAAACTCCAGTGATGGGTAAATGATTCCTTTCCTGCCAGTGCTTAAAAGGACTGGGAATACACGAAGCAGTGCTTCTTTTGTAGATTGCCTGGAGGTGATTCTTAGGATCTAGAGGAGAAAAATGCTGTAGGAAAGGTCTGATGAATTTGACACAGCACCTGGTGCCCTCCTGGGCTCAAGAGCTCAAGGAGTCTGCTTAATAGATGTCCAGAGAAAGTATCCAAGCTTTAAAGCATCCCCCAACAAAGCTCTAACCCAAAGCTGGCCATTGGCTCACAGGCAGTCAGCAGAGGGGCACTTGGTACTGAATCAAGATGGTCATAAAAACAATGTTCACTCCAAGCCACAAAAACATGGTAAATAGTCATCCAGGCTGCTGGTATGTAACTCTGAACATCTCTTTCCCAAGATGTTGGACTTTACTGTTTGCCTTCGTCCTTTAATATATGCGAAGATTGGACTTCTTTGTGCTTGTCATTGCTATGAAGAAGGATAGTATACATCCTCAGTGCTCCGGAAGTGCTTGATACATTATGTGTGTCCCATGAGATCCAAGGATGAGATCCAACTTGCAGCTTACCCTACTTAACAGCTTTTTCCTAGGAGGTAGCTCTAAAACTCAGGAGAGAGTCAGTGGCATTTGCATCTTGGTCTGCATGCCTCCGGTCTTCAATAAGAATTTAACTACTGCTTATGGAGGGGTTTTTTTTTGTGCTTTTTGCTTTCTGTCACATCCCAGGAGGTGGCATGTCCTTGCAATGATGCTAGAGAAGCACTTTCTTTCTGCTGAGCAACCTGTGGCTTGCTTAATTTGAGTTTTTATCCCGTATGACAGTGGCACCTGTTATTTAATGCTGTCTAGCAGAAATTGAAGGAAGGGTTCATAAGGCCATGTTTCTGAGACATACTCTTCATCTGACATCTCACAAAGCCATCAGAGTCCCTGGCTGTGCCCTGCCTTTACTTGCACTCAGAGAGGATGCCGGCAGGCAGCGCAGTTTGGACGAGCTGGTGGATCCCTCTAGATACACCTCTCTGTATCACTACCAGTGTGCTGCTGCTCCTGCAGCATCACTGCTGGTGTTGAAGTCAAGGACACAGCTTCCAGAGCTAATGAATATAGGACGCTTGCCATGTTTCTATAGGAACTATACCCTAAAATTAAATTACATCATCGTATTACTCTTCTTTATTCATCTCATGAAGTTCAGTCCCTCAGAGGACAATTATACTACAGACTGCGTGTTATAAATACTTACGGGAAAAGAACTCAGGCTGTCCTCAGGAAGATCATGGGTAACCAGTGAGGTTAAACTATAATTGCCTGTTCAGTTTTGTTTTGCTTGCAGGAGGATTCAACTTTTATGCATAATATCTACTGGATATGTCCTGTTCATGTCCCAAAACCTGCCCATGTTTTTCCTGTATTGACTCTAGGCTATTTGAGATCAGGATGGTTTCTCACAGTGGGAACGTATATAGTGGTGCCTTTGAGATAGCTGCAGCTCACAGAGATGTAGCCAGGTCGGCTTCGAATTAGATAAGTCCAGTGTTACTAGGAGCAGAGCCACAGCCGCAGGAAGCTCATCAGAAGTCACAAACCATTTCAGGAGCTTAGGCCACCTCAGAGGTGCTTCCCCTTAGCCCATCGCCAAAGCTGGGCAAACACTTGCTCCTCCAGCCCGTGCCAAGCCACTGCAGTAGGAATATTGACTGCTGGGATATTTTAGCACGTCAACAGCTAGTTGGGCTGAAGAGGACTCAAACTCGGCTAGAGAGCTGCAGGATTCATTTCTCCTAATCATAACCACATACAAGTTAGTGCCCAGTCAAAGGCAGGTGTCTAGGTTTCTCTCTTCTCCGTGGAGACACCACCGCCTCCACGTGATGGTTCAACCCCACGACTTCAGACACTGTCTCCTGTGTCTACAGACAGAGCCCGTAGTAGTTACCTGGTTTTCGAGTGTGTACAGATAGCTGAGAACAAAATCCTCTGTGGATATTTCTCCCATAGTGTTCTGGCTTCCTGGGAGCTTCCAAGTGCTGCTCAAATTCTAGCACAAAGCAGTAGCTTCGGTATATGCATGCCAGCTCAGTGTCTGTGCCAAAATACTGCTTTCTCCGGGTGAGATATTTGTCAAATTCTGATCTAATGTCAGGATTTCTAATTGTCAATGACATTTTGAATAATCACATAAATTAATTACTCTGAACATGATGTCAATAGGTGTGAAGCTGCCATTGTGCAGTGGAGGTTGAGTCATCACATACATGATGGGACAAAGTTTTTCAATGAGTATTTCATCCTTGTGCACTTATTTGTCCTGCCAGTCATACTGAGGCAATTTTAGTGATTATTTTGCAACTACATTTGATTTTGATACAAAGAGAATTTTATATTGCAGGCCAGATGATGCCTGAAGGTGTCTGTTGCTGTTTGCCTATTTTCCTTCCATGGTTATTCCTTCAAGGACAACTGGAGGCAAAGAATATATTAATATTTATTATGTCAAGAATGAGTGATTGCAGTGTTGATATCTCACCTACAGCTGTGTTAGATATGGCAGACACTTCTTTCTTCTTGCTGTGGAGATTTCTGTGGCTGTATTTTCTACAGTGTTTCCTCTGATTAATTAATAAACAACTTGTTTTTTTTTTTTAAAAGCCTATCTCCTAACTCTGTGGAGTATAAAATAAGAAAGAAGATACTTTTTGTCCTTTTCTAAGATGTCAATGGAAATTTTACCTAAAGAAATATGTTGGAAAGTTGACATGAGTTTCAAAGCCATCTAATACCCGATATGTCAGCACGGACCTTGGAGTCCTGGAAGACAACACCTAAGGGCTGGTTTTGCCAGAGAACAATTTCTGCATCCTCGCAGGCATGGGGTGGACGGAGAAGGGAGTCTGTCTTGGCAGAGGGTTAGTGCCACTAATTAGCTTAAATTCAATGATGGCAGTTTTCAGACTTTTGGCACTGATGGTCAAAAATACTTACCATCTAGCCAATTGTAATGGCAAAACTCTGTATTATTGGCCAAACCTGATTCCCTTTGTTTTTCACCCCTCCTCTGTTTCTTCCCCACTCAGTCGCATGGCTGGCACTAGGCTAATTAACTACTGGTATCAAATTCTCAGGGCTGACCTTTAAAACTGATACTTCAGTGTAGCGACTGTGAATGAGAGAGATGGGTCATTCATACCCATCAGAAATGTTAGACGATTTTGATAGGCAACTTGGGAGCCAGGTAACACTTGCTATGTCTTTAGAACTATGATGTAAGTTTTTGACTCTTCCGCTAACAAAAATTTATGATTTTGCTGAATCTAAATGTCATGTATTAATATCTTACTGTATTTTTATGTAGTTACGATTTTAATAGCCCCCTTCAGCACTGTTATCATAAACAGACTATACTGATGAGATAAAAACCTGCAGTCTGCATGCATGATCATCCTCTTCCTCCTGCCTCACCAAGATGGATGGCTATTCACAGAAAACAAGACTCTTTTATATCTGTGTGTGAATTCTGATTTGGATAATGGGGGTTAAAACAGTGAACTTCTTGAGCTGTTGCATGATTGGGATGTGTTTTCTTGAGATGATAACTGAGATGGGGTGACACATATCACAGTTGCAGTGTGTAGCATCACTTTGCTTTAGCCAGAGTAGACCGGTTGCAGAGACATCCAAATGTTTTCTCCTTTGACCTTACAAGTAATCCAGAAGCTTTGTAATAGTTAACTACAGCTTATTTCTTACTCAGAGTAAGAATTGGAATATCATATTCCTTAATAACTGCATTATATTCTTCATTATTTGTAGCATCTCAGCAGTGGTTTGATGACTAAGTTCATCTTTGTAGATTCTGCTCAGGAAGGATCCCAACTAAATTCAAGATTAATTGTCTGGGACACGAAATAATGCAATTCAAAATGCAATATGGTGCAGACTAGTTGCATGCTACCTTGTATAGGCCCAACTTTTTTTTTCTACAGAAGACATGGTTTCAGAAGTTTCTGGAGGCTTCCTGCTCTTGCACTTGTGTATTCCAATGGGAATAGGAAGCTTTAATAATATGATAGATTTGTAGTATCACCATATCACCATGGATTATGAGGTTTTCTCCTGCTGTTGTATTTTTGTGTGTTTATGATTTTAATAGACACCTTCAGCAGTGTTATCATCTTCACTTTTAAATGTTCACATGAGTATTTTCAGTGCTGGGTGCCACTGGAGCCAATGAGAGTGGCAGCTCTGAAACAATAGCTCTTTAACACATTAACTGGTAGTAAGTAGTATTACTTGCTACTTACTAATGCCCAGAAATGTGAATAAGATATGTGCCGCATTGCCTGGTATAATATAGAGGCACAGATAGTCCCTACCTTGAAGAACCTACTGTCAACAGATAAAGTAGAAATACAGTGATTTGGCTGAGGTGAATTACAGATCGGTGAAGAGCTGGGATGAAGACAAAGATCCTTTGAGCTCCATGATCCTCTCCTTCCACTCTCCCTAGCTGTCTTTTCTGCAAGTAAATGCAGAATTACCCAGTTTGTGATAGTCCCTCCTTTTCTGTTATTCTCTGGAAACCATTCTAGGTCATTCAAATGCATTGCTGGGAAGGAGAAGAAACCTCCTGAAAATCATCCTAACCTGCAGGAGCATCTCTGCGATGCGTTAACTCTGCCAAGTTGTTGCCTCCATCCCACGCACTGGCATTTTGAAGAGGGGAGGATTGGATGGCTGGTGACAGCAGCTGTCTCACTGCACACTGATTCATTTGTCAGCAGTGCCTCTGACTACTGGAGCACATTTGTGACCTATGAGCCGCCTTGTCAATGCATAAATGCTGGCTGTTTAAATTGACAGGAGATAAGCAGCAAGTATCTAACTCTGCAGCTTAGAGCAAGATTCCTCTCTATTGTGCTTCCAGCTGGGAGATCCTGAAAGAGGATGTGCAAACACAGTGTGCAAACAGAGCATGCGTCAAAACCTCTAACCTGTCTTGAAACAGTGTGCTTTGTTTTACCTGATAGCATGAAGCATGTGACAGACACCAACAATTTACACGGCACATAACCCCTGCAAGAAGCGATCCTGCCACGCACACCGGTTAAACAATATGTAGGGAAGTATTGCGAACAGCTTCTCCTGAATACTGGCCACAAACAAGCTTTATATTGCTGGTAGCTGCGGGTCCTTTCATGGGTCTGTATTTAGAGGACTGGGAAACTCTGTCCCTACTGAAAGCCAGGCTTAGTATGGTGTAGTAACCCTTCTCAGAAAAGATGCTCATTTAGGTTTTATTTCTTTTTGGATTTTACTTAGGTTTATTCCATTAGGTAAAACCAAACAACAGCTTTTTACTTCTATTTGTGTATCTGGATGCCCGTTACATGGTATCTGAGTGATGGAGGAGTCTGGGCTGTGTTGTTCCCACCCCGCCAAGAAGGTACAGGCACAAGAAAAAGACATAATAAAGAGGAACATACGCAGGACGGAGCTGCATGCCTAGCCTGAAACAGGAAACCAAACAGAGCATCAACTGATGAAACCATCAATCCAATTCAGCAGCTGCTTCTAATCGGCGGTGACATGCTGTACATCACTGTCACTGCCTGGCTACCAATACAGAGCTCCTTTACAGAAGGATGCTGATGTGAAATAAGCCTGTAAGATATGACTGGAGGAAAAAAGGTCGAAGGAAAGCAAATTGTATGAAAATGAGATTTGGACATGATCATGGAATCATACAATATCTCAAGTTGGAAGGGATCCATGAGGATCACTGAATCCAGCTCCCTGCTGATGGGGCCTGATAAGCTGTGAGCAAGGATTTTATAGACTGTGCTTTATGTCCAGCTTTGCAAAATGCACCGCCACTTATCTGTCATTTGTGTGCAGAGAGCTCTGGCCTGTGCTCCACTTCTCAGCCCTTTTTCCCTTAAATGAAGACCCAGCTTCCCTTCTGCTCATTCCGGGTGAAAACACCAGCAAGGGAGATCTGCATTAACACTTGCGATCTGCTGATCCACCAAATGTATGGCCATGCACGTGCCCCTCTCTTGCTCCTCCAGCAAGCTCCGGCTGCTCTACTGCACTCCTGCCCCGAAAGCCTGTGAGGAGGCTCCTCTCCTACCCTCCCACCCACCTGCAGGGCTGCCACTCTTCACCTTTGCTCTTTGCCTTTTGTGTGATCTGCTCTGCTCAGGCCTCTCTGTATGCTGAGGCCAACAGGAAAATCCCTGCCATCGGTCAGATGCCAAGGCGTAGCACCCACTTCAGAGATGAAGATGTGGAGCAACCAAAGTATTCTGTGATAGTCTGCCTATGTGTACATTAACAGCTCAGTGTTTAATTTGCCTCAGTAAGCAAACATACTCATCTTGTTTTAAATTAAACATTTGGCTCAAAAAAAGTTGACCGCATGAATATACCAACATTTACAAAGTATTTCAGGGCTCTGTGGTATTCTATCTGCAGCACAAAGGTTAAAGAGCGTTCGTGAAGAGCAGGTGCTCTTCATTAAATGGATGAAGTGTCGGCTCACCATGAGGCTGTGAGGGGCAATGGGAAACGGGGAGAGGTCATGGCGTGGGCTGCGCCTGGTGGGATGCTCCATGGATCGGCACTGCACCCAATGTGCTGCAATGTTTTTCCCAGTGTTCTCAAAGTAACTCTAAAACTATTGATGATAGAAAAGTTGCAGATTATGCTGATGTGACACCAAATAGTGCTAAGAGCTGGGCAGCCATTCAGAGCAATCTGGAACATTTGGATCTGCCCAGGAAAAAAAGTTTTCCCTTAACCTCTGCAGGATTGGCCTTTGAGACTGGCCACGAGGCCAAAAGCATAGTCAGCCCACATGGCCGAGGTAGCTGCAAATGCTGGCCTGGGAAAGCTTGGTGGGTTTTCACCACCCGGGGAGTCCTGTCTGCCTCCTGGATTTCTGGAGTGTGCAGAAAGGCAATGCCATGTAGATGCTGTCATGCAGGCAGGATGGCCTGAGGTTCTTCCCACAAGGTCCCACCAAGAAAAAACCTTTGCTAAGATGCCAAGTTGGATGGGACTTTGAGAAAACTAGTCCCTGTCCATGGCAGGGGGTTTGGAACAGGATGATCTTTAAGGTTCCTTCCAACCCAAACCATTCCATGATTCTACGATTCTGTCCTGCAGGAGCAGAGAGGATTTGCAGGCAGTCAGTATTTAATTGCCGTTCGGGTTGTTCAGGAAGGAAATACGGAAGGGAGACAGTGGTGCTTTGGAATACTTCTCAGCTGAGCAGGGCTAAGGTTTTCATACCAAACTCACAGGATGGGACTGCACCTTAGAAAACTGGCACTCTGGAAAGGATTATGATGACACTGGGGTCCAGTGTCAGCCCCCTCTGAGACACTTTGAGGAAAGGTTTTCATACCAAACTCACAGGATGGGACTGCACCTTAGAAAACTGGCACTCTGGAAAGGATTATGATTACACTGGGGTCCAGTGTCAGCCCCCTCTGAGACACTTTGAGGAAAGATGCATTTTCTGCATGCCTCATGAAAGGAGAAACAAGCAAGACTGGGCTGATGATTTTATCTCTGTATGCACATCATTGGTAGACCACACTGAGGACCTGAGGACCAGAATGGTTAAGTGGAGGGATTCAGGTGACTAGAAGCAGAAGTATGCATCTGAGCCAGGCTCCCTTTGCTTTCCATTTAGCCACTGGATGTGCTTTTGGAGAGTGACACATTGCATCCTAATGCAGGCTTTATAAAGGATGTAGAAAGGCTGCTGAAGATACAGAAAAGACCCCAGAATAGAATGTAATGTTTAGAGGAAACACGGAAACGTGTGAGCTTCAAAGGTTTCAATATGTTCAGACTGCAGGAAATAAAACCAAAACATCATTTGACTGTGACCTGGAAAACCTTGACGGGAAGAAAATACCAGTTAGCAAATGGCTCGTTAAGCTTAGGGCAGAGGAAGGAGGAAGGTATAATGAGACCCAGTGTCTGGATACTGAAGATGGAAAATTTGAGTAAGGAAAAATAAAGCCCTAATATTAACTAGGCACAAGTAGCTATTAGAGCAGGCAGTCAGGGGAGGAGCAGGCTCTCTGCCTCCTGAGGACTGCAGCAACAGGAGAACACTTCTCTGGAAGTCAGCCTTTAACTGGTCAAACACAGATTGTTGGGCTTGAGGAGGAACACAAAAATATCTTGTAGTAGCTGTGACACCTGTGGTAAGGTGAGGGAACCTGCTGTTCTCTAAAGGGCTTAAACTCTCTGGATCAATGAGCAAAAGGAGTAGGAACTCATTTCGTTTTGCAGCAGTCATTGATTGTTTTTTGAAACTCCTCAATTTAGACAGGAGCATCAAGCAGAGGGATATACGAAAAGTCTGGTTAGGTACATTGCCTGTTGCTAAACTGAGCTGGACTCCTACGGGAGTTACAGAAATGCAAAATCTAGTTATTAAATTAAATCGGCTGCACTGAGGTGTCAATAGACAAACTGGTCCAGTTTTTCAAAAGGAAGACTTGCTGTTGGAGCTGCCATTTTCCAGTAAAAATAACCATCATGTTCAAGTATGCATTTACAGACACTCATCCAACAAATACCTGCTCATATCAATAAACGGTTTGGGTGGGAGATGTAGAAAATAGGGGAGCCTAATCAGAGGTAGTCTGAAGTCAAGGCCATCAGACCATATTTCAGGTTGAATATAAATCAGCTTTTTTTTTCCTGGGACATGAATACAACTAGTTTTTTGGCATGCAGCAGATGCAGATAATCCTGGCATACTGCAAACATTTGTACCCTGTTAGCAGTGCCTCCCCTACCCCTGCCTGCTGTCCCCTACCCTGCGATTCTCTGCTGAGCTCTGTGCCAGGCAAAGGCAGGGCTCATGCCTTGTGAGGGAGGTTGGCAGGGATTTACAGGAGGGAGATGGGGACACAGGAGCACTCTCAGCATTTGAGACCTTACATTTGCATTCTCAGCTTCACTCCAGCATTAACCTGTACTCTAGTCAAAGAGTTTCAGCTTTATGCCAGTGGTTCCTCTGCAATGCCAAATCCAGGTAAGGACTTAAATTAACTGTGAGAAGAGACAAATCCATGCATTCAGACATTCATTTGATGCTTGCCTTAGTTTTCCCACTGACAACATGTATGCAATAATTTAAGTATAAAAAATAGATATCAAAATTTATAGGGCCATAATGATCAAACCCATTTGAAATGGTCTGACATTCTCTGGAGAAAAGCTAAGTTTTCTGTTTATTTTTTAAAGAAAATCAGCCAAGGATTCTGGGTAACCCAAGCTTCAGTTTCAGAAAATAAACTCCCTGAGTTATGCTGAACTGGTCTATCAGCATGGATGCCAAGAGGCACTCTGCTCATCAGTTACGCAGAGAATGAATGATTTCACATGCTAATGCCCTCTCTCCATCGGTGTCCTACAAATCGAGTCATAACAGCATCTTGCGGTCTTGCTTGGATGCTTGCAACTACATAAGAATCACTGCAGAAATCTGCAGTAAAGCCTCACTCTTGCCAGCTGAGAAGAGGAAGGGTTTTAGAAAAAAGACCCCAAACAATCTCTGAGCACAGAAGCCCCTGGAAGATGCAGTATCCTTGTGCTGAATCATATTATTTCCAAATGGGTTCACATAAATTTGAAAGAACATTTTAAGACAGAACAGTTCCTCAGTAATAACAGCTACATCGGCTTAATTTACAAACTCCTGTAAATCTGTTGACACATGGTAATAACAGTATTTAATCATGGTTCTGGTATCAGGTTTCTACTACTTTGGTACACTTGGTGCCTTTCATTGCTAATTTCATCCTAAACATCCTTCCTTTTTTGAAGAT
>WHYT01017494.1:60965-88442 GCA_009806455.1 Tetrax tetrax
ATGAATTTCAATGCTGCTGCTGTAAAAGTACCAGTCAGCAGCTCTGTTGCTTCTGCGTCCGATGGTAATAGATTGGCTAAGAAATCTGGACACGTTCATTTTGCCAGGGGATTGTGTGCTGCTGGAGGTAACGCACATCAGATGAGATGTCACACTCTCTGAAGAAGTGCAGAGGCATTAAGACAAGCCAAATTCTGGGCTGTTTATATTCCCCGCTACCAATAGGGATGTCAGGATGAGGACTGAATTTATAAATACTGGAATGGGGCTGGTTGCCTGACAGAAGCTCTTGGAGAAAAGAAATAGGTTAGAATTTTTGCCTTACTATGTCTCAAAGAAAACTGATCATCTGTGTTCACAGTTTAAATTAAATAAATATGTTTGGATGTGGAACTATAGAGAGATTTCAGAAAAAAAAATGCCTCAAACATCACATGCTGAAAGGCACTCTGTATGAGAGACGGCTGCAAGGAGGGGAGCAGAAATCAGCAGGCAGCTGTTTTGTGCCGCACAGGTTTCTGAATGGTTCGGAACAACCCTGTGAAACTCGGTGAGTGTTTTAGAAAAAACTGTCTCCAATTAGCCCTGGTTCTTGGCTCACATTTGAGAGCCAGTTTCAGGTCAGTGGTAATGTCCCCGAAGAAGGACTGAGGGGAAAAAAAAAATCTCTGTTGGGAAAAAAAAAAATCTCTGTTGGGAAACTGGTGAGAGCCAGAGACATCCCTATGGTTTCGTTGCAGTCGTGCAGGCACTGGTGGAACAGGGAGGGAGGACTGAGGCGGGATGTTGTTGGGGTTTATCTGTGGAGACATAGTCTAATGTGCATCTCCTTAGCTTTTTGCCTTTTGATCTTTTTGCCTATCATGATTTGACTAATCCTTTAAATATATCTTGCGTTCATTTCTCACTTAACCAGCAGACATACGGTGCTAATGAGAACTAGAGAGGGTTTGGTTTTTTTAATGAACAAGAGCAGCTGGTAAGCAGAAGGTAAAATTAAAAATGGAGGGAAAAAAATAAGCCCAGGGGGATAGATACGGTTATTAATCACAGCAGAATTCCTCAGCTCTCTCCTCTGATGAGAAGAATCAGGTGGAATGGGACACTGGTGACCTTGAGACAAGTACGTGACAGGCCGTTGCTCTAGGTGAAAAATGAATGACTGTCTGATACACTCAACTGTGTCAAGGCTCTTCACGGCCGTAGAGATGCTCTGTTCTGTCCCCATGCAGGCAGCCTGGCTGGGGGCAGCCCCTTCAGCTGCCCAAGCCTCCATCACCACATGGTCCTTCAGTCAGAGGGGAAGCCTGGGACACCCGTGTGGGTGCAATCTTCAGTGGGTCAGGTGAGACCAGGCCAGCAGCGACACATCTGAAAGGAAAATATTTGGAAAGGGGAGAAAATGGCTCCAGTACGTCCAGGGGTAAATTTGCCATTTCTGAGTGGTGCTGCATTGCTGGGAGGGTTTGTGGCAGATGCTCACAGCTTTCTTTACATGAAACCCATTTAATTTTCTGCTATTTAAACATGTCGTCCTAACCAACGCAGAACAATAAGGGAGTGCTCCCAGGATGCTCTGCCTGAGAGGCTGGAAAGGCAGCCACTTTCCTAACACAAACTGCTGTTCTGCCCAGTAGCCCAGAGTTTCTGCTGAACTACCAGGCTAGTTTTTTAAATCAAGCCTATTTAGTTTCATGACTTGAGGATGAGCAGAGCCCAGCTCACAGCTTTAGTGCTAACCTACCTTCACTGTGAAATACATACTTTTCAAGACTGCTGCGAATCAACCTGCCCCTTCCACTCAACAGATCTTGTCTGCAATCCATTAAAGCCTGCTCCTGCTAGAAACCTCCTGCTCACATAGTTACAGTCAGCCTGCCATCAGGGTACCTCACACCCCCTCCTAGACAACGCCTGAGTCAGGACTGAGGTTACTACAGGCATTACACATCCTGCAGCGCAGGGAGCCCCAGGTGCTCAGCGGCCCTGAGCGCCTTTGAGTGCATTGGATCTGCGGCCGTTGTTGTCCCCATCTTTCAGACCCTGCGCTCTTTGCCAGAGAAACACATTTCATTCTTAGGTGTGGCTAACTACTAAGGCAAGTCAGGCTGTCCTCTGGTCTTTGCACATAAATAGATAGAAATTATCTGGCCTAGCTTTAGATGTCCACATGAAAGCCAGTCCATAGGTTTCTCCTATAGTCCCAGGACAGAGAAAGAAGGTGTGACTTCTCTGCTCTTGATACAGATATGCCACGCTGGACAGCTTAGCAGCTTTAGAAACCCTTTCCCTACTGCGGCCACGTCAAGGACAACAGACAGTCCCACTCCTCTATGTGCTTAGGAACACCCTTGGATCCCAGTAACTGTGGGGCAGAAATATGATTGTGGTCCCACTTCCCTGCTCCCCTTGGCAGGCTGCGGACTTTAAGCAACACCAGTGGCACTTTTGGAAGATAGTGTTTATCATTTCGGTGCTGGGAACAGTGGGTGAGGACAGGTATGGTCCAGTGAATCCTTTAGCTAACTTTTTTATTTGAAAGGATCCAGTTCACATTCACTGAGACCCACTTTGTGATGTAAATCAAAGTGCAGGAAAAGGGGCAGCTGCAATGTGCATCCGAACTGAAGCACTAGTGTAGAGGCACCGCAAGAGCATTTAACAGGCTGCAGCGTGAACACTGCCCATTGTTTGTTTCTATGGCACTATTGATCTCCCAATTATTACACTGAGAGATAATGATGATTTACACAACAGAAAAGCAGCCTCTTCTCCAAAAATCATCTTCTTTGGCAAATTCCTAATCCCTCTAACTTTGTCCATTCATGCTCTAAATTTCCAGAGCAGGAGTCTGTGCGATGTCTTTTCCTCTGTGAACAGTGTAGGTACCTTTTACTCCTCTGAGGTTTGCTGAAGGCTGCTTTTTCTCATTATTGAGTAAAATGTGCATTGTTATAGCTACCAGGGCAGCAGATCAATCATTGTAACAAAGGTTTATGGTTTTTGTACAAGGGGAGACCATAAAAATCCAGCTATATGGGAGAAAGCCCTTGTTTGAGCATGTTATTTGTACCAGCAGCAGTAAGTGGCTTTTTTTTTCTGTTTAGTGAAATATAAAAAAATCTTTTTAGATGAGCTGGATGAATAACGGAAATGTTCAAGTCCTTTAGGGACACTCTCGCTCTCTTGCAGGATCGGGCTCCTTTTGCATCTGGTAAAGGAAAAACTGAAAAAATAACAGTGGGAGATGATTGCTACTGCTAACAGCAGTGAAGAATGAGTGCAGCTGTGTTGGGTTTTGCCCCCTGCACAGCAACAACCTTTCTGGGAACAAAGAGATGCTATGTGCCATGGGATTTAATGGAAAAGGGGGTGTGCAAAACTTCAGGGGCTCAGCTGAAGATGCTGGGTTCAGAGAGAGAAGGAAATTGCTCCAAATCTTATTCTTCTTATGTCAACCTGGAAAGCCTTTGGTGGACATAAGCATCAGTTGTGCTGTGGCAGCCCAGCTTTGCGCCTAGAAAATGCTCTTCTGCTGCACGCTCAGCACAGCAGTCTCCTCAGGGAAAGGCTCCGCACGGCACACCCGCGCTGGGGCTGAAAAGTGCTATTTGAGTGGTTTGTGCTGTGAGATTCCCGCTAGCCCATTGTGGGGAATGCAGGTTTTCAAGATCTGGCTGAGGCAGCTCTATCTCATTCACTGCCCTGTGACGATTACAGCGATATTTGTTGCTGCATGCTGTTCTGAGAGAGAAAGGTCCCTTGGTGTGCCTGAATATCGCACAGTGTAACGCAACACAGTGCTCCCTCCTGCCTCTCCCAGACCCCCCATCAATCTCTCAGCAGGGAGAAAAAAGCTCATGTAAAAGGGATGTTTACACTGATGTTATTCAAATGAACAAGGTACAAATAAAATTATATTTAGCCATTGTCTTTGCTTCTCGGTAAATTTCTCCAGGCAATATTACCCACAGTGGTACTTCAGTCTCCTCGGGGGTCCATAGCTGTTGGCAGTATTTTCTTTCCTGCCTGCTACAGTTTAAGGAGAAAAAATATTCCTTACAGTACTGGCATAGCCCACAAACTTGTGTAGTCTCAGAGGTGAAACGTTTGTCTTAAGAAAAGTCAGGAGGAGGAAGAGACCATAAAAATAGTAAAAAAATGCAAAGGGAGACATTTGCAATTATACAAACTTCATCCCTCTGGTTTAAATGTTTCTGTAACTTGTTAAAAAATTCAGCATTTGTAAGTAAGAATAACTCACTGTATTGAACAGCTGTTGGATAAGATGTTTGTGCAGAACATAAATGTTCTAGGGCCAAAAATCAATACTCAGAGGGAACTGAAGGGCTCAAGCTATGGGTGAGCATATGGAGGTTGCTATGAAGAATTTAGCAAATTCTCCCAGGTCAGTAGAAATGGAAACTAATTTCCAACTGACACCTTCCCTGAGGCTATTAGTTAGAACCTGTCAAGTTAATATGACCTCTCCCTCCAGTTTCAAGAGGGCAAGTGCTTCTATTTTCTATTTACAAGGTGTTTGTCACCGGGGCAAAAAGCAACCATAGCTACTAGACTGGAAAAGAAAACTAGCCACAGAAATAGAAATGGCTCTTCCAAGGCAGGACAATTGCATATTGTAGGAAATTTGCACAGCCACACATCATGCACGGGAGAACAGTGCCAAGTGTGGTCAAACTTACATGAGCTTATGTGAGCACAGGGTTTGATTTGGCTTGCTTCATGTGAGGGTCAAAGAAGTAAATGAGAGGTGTCACGAAGCACCACCAGGAGAGAGGTTGCCTGTTTTGCTTTTGTATCCACTTTGGTGTGGGGAACCTAGGAAAGGTCCTCAGCCTCACCACCTGAGCATAGGACAGCACATGCTTTGAGGGCAGGAGACTCGTTTGATTGATTATGGGACAGAAAGGCAGGAGAATACTCTTTATAAAAGAGGTTTTAAGGAAATTAAACTACTCAAGAAGAGCTTTGCTTTTTCTGATTAAAAACCCAAGGGCTGCTGAGCAGGGACTTACCTCAATCACACTCATTGCTCCAGTGTAGTCAGTGGTTCAACTTTTCAAAGAAAAAAAAACCACCACTAAACCCAGACTGTAGATTTGATGACAACTATAATCTATCAGCCACTGATAGTTTCAGCATATGCTGGACCCAGTTAGCCATTACCTAACTCTAATTGGGAGCTGACAGGTGGTCAGCAGGTCGGTCTTTGCCTGTTGGAGAAAAGTTCCTTTCTGTCCTCCTGCAGCATGATTAATCGATACCCCCCAAAATAATACCTTCTGCTGAGAAGATCAAATAGAAAGTATTGGTTGGGAGCAAATCATTAGACCTGCAGGTTAGCTGTGTTATTGCCTGGGCAAATCAGAAATGCCAGAAACAGTAGAATTATAGGTGTGATGCAGCTGGTGATGTTTTGTGAGGAAGCTCATTGCCACAGGCGTGGCTGGCTGTCAGCTCTCATGACCTGCAGTATGACTGCAACCAGGAAGGATGAAAGAGCCCTCTCTGAGTTGGCCAGCTCCAGTGGGAAGCTGTTGGTGCCAGGTATAGCTGCACTCATAGGCTGTGGGTAAGGTCACTGGCATGTCCTGGTCTTGACGTGAGAGACCATGTCATCAGTTGTTGTGAGGCACATGTACTGCAGAGGACAGAAATGTGTGAGGCTGTACAAGACCTCACAGGAGTGTTTTCCTTCTGTGGAAACCCAAGCTGGTACCTTCAGACCCAATGAGAGAATTTTACACATTGGCTCACTTGGTTTCTCTATGAATAGATGAGTATAAATATATTACATTCTCTTTGCATGCCCCACTCAGGAGAATACCCTAATTGGACACTTTGAGGGTTTATAAAGATTTAAAGTAGTGGTTGCTATTTCTCTTAGCCTGCTGAGAAGCTGCTTCCACTTCCATAGGGCTCTCATTGCCTCGAGCCCGACCCAACCGAGATCGTGGGCAGCCTGCCCTGTAGCTGTTACTTGAGCCTTTTCCTGAGTCTTTCTCATTTACCTTTGCACAGAGGAGCTTCAAATCTTAGCAACCTACGTTCAGCTTTGTTTATCTGCAACAGAGGAGAGGTGGCCCATATCCCTTTTGCCTCTATGCTTCACTGGCTGAGATGAAGTCCTGCGCGTGCGCTGAAGTGCAACGGGCCGTGGTCCCCAAGAGACCCCCAGCTGGCTGACAGCTCCCCATCCTCCCTGTGTGCTCCAGGCAGGCAGTGACACTGCAGCCACCACTGCATGGTCCCCTGGTGAAGTACAGCCTGCACAGGATGGGGCTAATATCAGCTGGCTGTATTAGTTTCTTTCCTGAGTGCTGAGAACAAGTATCTTCCTTTCTTTGCAAGCTGACTGTATGTGCTGTAGATGATATCCATCACATTCTTGCCTGTATTACCTGCATTAATCTAGTACAGTGTGGGATAAAAATGTGCCCGAGATTAAGCATGTATGTAACTTTAACTACCGGCTGCCAATGTGAATGCAAAGTTATCTCTTCAAGCTATGCATAAAACCCTGTAGATAGTGACATTAAGTAGCTATCTTGTATGCAATGCAGGCATCACATTTGTGTTAGTGTGTTGACACATCATTGTATTTCTCAACAAGGCAAATTAGAGCAATGATATGAAATTTTGTCTTAAGAGCCTGAGGATTTTTTATGGTTCTGGGAATCAGTGTTAAGACAAACTGTAAAATGGGGGGTAAATATTATAATGATGAGTTATTCCTTCCTGCTTACTAAGAAGAAACAGACATCCCTGATAGAAGGCAGCCTATCCCATATGGATTATTTGCATTATATTTTAACAACTGCTGCATGTACTGGTTGCTTTTAGTTCACAGAGACCAAAGATAATGTTACAAATACTCAAATGAAAATTTAAATTTTGTACACAGTAACAATGGCTGACCATCTTCTCAGCTGGCTCATTTGTCCTGCTCTTGCTATGAGGACAACCATGTAGAATCTTCCTTGTCTATCTTTTTTTTTTCTTTTTTTTTCTGCAACAAGTTTTGATGTCACCGTGAACATGTACAGTAAATCTTGAAACACTTGCTTCAGGGTCTAGCTGCATGGCACCCTGCGCTATACGTGCTATAGGATGGATTCCCCATGTCCATTCCCCATGATTGCTGGGCAGAAGGCATGCGTTGCCAGAGTCATTGTGGTATAACCTTGGACCTGCACAACACTTCCTCCTTTTCAATCCCAAAAGCCAGGGGCATCATTTTGTCTGTGGCACCACAGCCTTTACCAAGAAAGAGGACTGGGATGGAGGAAGACTGCAGCCACCACACCATGTCACCTATTTTGGGCACCACCTCTTCTTGTAAGTGCTGTTGTCAGCCCACCTACGCTGATTAGCCAACAGGTATCCCAGCTGACTTACTATAACACACTCCACAGAAAGGACATTTCCACCGGAAAGCTGAACAAGCAAAAGTAGAACTTAATAGTCCACAGGAGCTCTTATTCACTGTGTAGATACCTGCTTGGTTGCCCCACTTCTTGTTTTCAGAGAGGTGTATTTAAACATGAAAATAATTAGGGCTAGGCCTCCTGAGATCTCCTCCTGCAAATTCACTGTGTCGTGGACATTTGTAGTTTCAGTGGCTATGTTTAAGCTTCCAGGTTACTGGATGTTGGCATCTGTTTGGACTGCACGCCATCTCCCAGTCAGGGGAAGGGATGGGTGAGCACCACCGTGCCCCGGTTTTCATACGGAGAAAGCTACAAGAACAGAGCACAATGCTACCTGCTCTTTGGTTGCACAGGAGGCAACTGGGGATTATCTCCTCACATACATTTAGTAACATATACAGTTAGCATTAGTTGCTGTTTATTAGATATTACTAATACCTAGTCTGACCTCTCTGCATATCACAGGAGCCATCACCCTGCTTTGCACCCAGCAGTTTGTGTTTGATCACAGTAGGACTTGTATTTTTCCACAAATGTTACAAGAAGTAATGCAGTCTTCATGTTAAACCACAAGGCAGGAGAGAACATACCATTTTCCTCGGTCATTAGTTCTGTCAGTTAATTGTCTTTGTTCTTATAATTGTATGCCTTATTTCTAATTTAAATGTATCTGACTTCCGTTTCTAGCTGCTGCAACTCATCTTTTTCTCTGCAAGATAAAGGTGGCACGTGGTACTGAAAATCTTCTCTGCAGTCAGGTCAGTCTCCAGCCTCCTCTTTGATATAGGAACCACAACAAGTGCTTTAAGCCTTGTGAGGTATTTTCCCTAGCCATTAAATAATTTTAATTAATATTTTTTTAAAAAATCTGTTTGGTTTTTTTTTTGTTTTTGTCAGGTCCTTCAGTTGAGCAAATTATTCCAGTAGCAACTTCTGTAAACAGGAATGAGTTGAGCTGCAGCTGCTGCTGCCATCCCCAGGAGACCTCGCTGCTCTCCAGCTTGTCCACTTTGAACCCTCATCCCTTGTGTTTCAGAAACTGTAAAGACTGCATCTCCTGCTCCTAGATAAAGACCTTTCTGCTTGACTGTTCCCAACATTAAATTTTGTATTTCACTTGCTGATAGTCTGAGGCAAAACCTGATAAATATCTGAAAAATAGGACCTCAAAATCTGAGTTTCTCTCCATGTCCTCTACTACTTTACAGGGCTATAAAGGGTCCTCTTTGCTTTCTGATTCTTCAAATCTGCTCTCACAATGAGGACAGAGTCACCAAGAGGAGTGAGAAGTGATAACTTGGCAGCCCCGATCCTATCCAGAGGTTTGGGTACACTCTTGGGCAAGAGGGGGTTCAGTGCAAACTCATCCAGCCCAAAGAAAGGCTCAAATTTATGTCTTCCCCTCCCTGGGCGATTGTTCTTACCAGCAGCCTTTTCTGTCACCTTTGCTGTAAAAATGCAGAGTGAGGCAGTGTAATGTAGCCAGCAGAAGGGTGACAAGGTGGGAGCAGAAGTCTATTTCAAAGAGTGCATCTCAAGCACCCTGGTTGACAGGCAACAGACTTAAATCTGTTTCAGACCAGACCTTAGTATTTGCAAAGAAAACATGGACTAACTAAACCTCTATTCTAGGTGCTTCCTTCTCCTCCTTCCCTGCAGAGGAGTCTCAGGAGGCTGGTCCAGGTGTGTAGCCCTGAGCCGGGCAGCCAGAGGTACTATTTAAGGACTTTCAGGCAGCTGGAATGGAGATTCACAGTTTAACACCCGGTTCCTTCTGTAAAACAGATCTCGCAACGTTTCCGTATCCCAAAGGAATGTTGTATTAAAGGACCTGAGATGTGCAGATATGATAGGGTGAGTGCCAGTTATATTTCTTAAACAGTATTTACTTCATATATACAGAACTTTACAGCAATGATATTAAATTGTACCAAAATCCTTACAAAATAGTATTTTCTCACTTAACACGATTATTAGTGGTAAGAAATCCTTAATTAATTGTAAATATAATTGCAAACCCAATACTAAATTCCCCTTTTGTGTGCATCTGTGTAGCTCAGCGGAGTAAAACAGTAGTACAGTGCTGTGAGTGAACAAAATTTTGCCTGTAGTTATTTTAGATTTGGTTTGTAATGTCTTCTTGGATCTTTTGTTAGTTATTTCTCTGAGACACAAGCAACTGCTCCAGAGGTGGGAATGGAAGGACACAGGAGTGAAGAAATAGCGGCCAAAGGCATGCAGAATTCAAGTGTTCATGCATTAATGTATAATAACCATTGAGCACACTGGCATGTCTCATAAACACCTTTAGATAGAACTGCTAAGGCAGGTCACAGCAAATTCTGACAGCTGATCCATTTGTGTTATATGCTTTTTGCTTAAAAAAAGCTGGAATTGTTTCATTTGGTTGCATAATGCAACAGAGCTCTGAAGTTTAGGACACTAAACTGTGGACTGCGTTGTAGGAAAAATGAAACAAAGGAAATTCAGATCAAATTTCTAGATCACAGGACATAAATGCATCAGATTTCAACTGTAGATGCAAATTTTTTCTCCTAATGACCAGCTATTAAGAGAGGTTAAACAGGAATGTTTTTTCTTTGAGTGCCAGCCAATGTTTGATTTCCTTGCCCTTGTATTTCTACAAAATTAATTTTTAATCTCAACAATTAATATAAATGTGTGAAACCCTGGTTCCTTGTCTCTCATTTAAAAGCACTTTCTAGAGTTGTTCACATTTCTGAGTCAGCCAAGTCCTTCTCAAGGAAAAGCAAAAAGGAATCTGTATTGAATTAATTAGCTAGAAGCAGCCTTAATGTGCACCCTATAACTGTGATGTACACTGGGGCTGGTTATCAAAACCTGGTGAATGCGTTAGGTGAGCTTGTGTCTGTTGTAAATGAGATCACTTATGAGTATTTGAGTGGCCAGAATTAAGAAGTTATTTAATTTCAGGCACTGCAAATTTTGTCCGAGAAAATTTTCAGATTCTTTCCATTGTAGTTAAATGAAGTGTCTTGCTTTTACAGCTGTAGTATTCTCCTCTTTGGAAGCAAAAAAAAAAAAGATATTCTTGACCATCTTCCATACAGTACAACTGGACATTTAATGACCTGTAGAATATGGCCCATGACAAGAAAAGAGTCACTGACACCTAAAATTTATAAGAACGCTTCTAACAGAAAAGCAGAACAGAAAGTTCCAGGCTTTATTTTGCATGTCTTGTAATTCTAGAATATTGATCTCAATGGCTGTCTGGCTCTTCACTCCTGATAATTTCCTAAGTGCACACAGGGGCAGAGCTAAATAAAAGTCAAAGTAATTGCAAACAAAGAGATATTTGCCTCCAGCATTGCTTTTCTTTTTCCAAAATGAAACCATTTAGTTAAAAATTCTCATTAACACCAAAGGTAGTATTTCTGTTTATCACTTGCTATCCAGAAGATAACTGGCCAGATCCACCAGACCAAGTGCAAAGTCCTGCATCTGGGTCGTGGCAATCCCAGGCACAAATACAGGTTGGGCGGAGAATGGATGGAGAGCAGCCCTGAGGAGAAGGACTTGGGAGTGCTGGTGGACGAGAGGCTCACCATGAGCCGGCAATGGGCCCTTGCAGCCCAGAAGGCCAACCGCGTCCTGGGCTGCATCAAGAGGAGCGTGGCCAGCAGGTCGAGGGAGGTGATTCTGCCCCTCTACTCTGCCCTGGTGAGACCCCACCTGGAGTACTGTGTCCAGTTCTGGAGTCCCCAACATAAGAAGGACATGGACCAGTTGGAGAGGGTCCAGAGGAGGGCCACGAAGATGATCAGAGGGCTGGAGCACCTCTCCTACGAGGACAGGCTGAGAGAGTTGGGGCTGTTCAGCCTGGAGAAGAGGAGGCTCCGGGGAGACCTGATAACGGTCTTCCAGTACCTCAAGGGGGCCTACAGGAAAGATGGGCAGAGGGAGAGGCTGTTCAGTAGGGCCTGTTGTGATAGGACAAGGGGTAATGGGTTTAAATTAGAGGGAGGTAGGTTTAGATTAGATATTAGAAAAAAATTTCTTACTATGAGAGTTGTAGAGCACTGGAACAGGTTGCCCAGAGAGGTGGTGGATGCCCCATCCCTGGAAACGTTCAAGGCCAGGCTGGATGAGGCTCTGAGCAACCTGATCTAGTCAGGGAGGTCCCTGCTTCTTGCAGGGGGGTTGGACTAGATGACCTTTGAAGGTCCCTTCCAACTCTAGCCATTCTATGATTCTAAGAGAAATCCTTCAGCCTGTTCCTACTGAAAGCCAGAAAAGTGAATAAGGGTCACTGGATGCATGTTGCTCTTTCTGCTATGTTAGTGGTACCAGATGGACCTTTGATCTGACCTAGTGTGGAAATCATTGTATTTTTATTTAATCTAAAGACGCACTGGACAGAAGAAGAATTGGGAGGCGGGGGGGTTTATTGTAGTTCTGCAGACTAAGAAATATATGTCCCAGCTGCTATGTCTTTATACCCTTCCATGAAATATGAACAAGAAATTACTATAGTATAATTTAAAAGAACATATCTGCAGATATCCTTTGTATATTATATGAAAACAAGAAAATCCATGCTTGAACAAGAATATTTGCTTTTTGTATCCATTAGCTACTATTCATCATTCTCCTCCTGCTGTGTCATGCAGATCGTGGCTGGCATCACCTGACCTACACGGTCAATCACACAGTCCAAAAATCCATTGGCACACATCACAGATGAGCAACCGGCTGAAAATGACTCAGAAGTAATGGATTATATGGATTGCTTTACAAAATTGCTAACTGAGATAAGGGCCAGATTCATTAGGAACATTTATTTATTGGTGTTGAAAAATCAGCTGAAGATTTTTGTGTTTTAAAATCATTGTGCCTGGGGAAAGCTTCCTCAGCCGCTGCATTTGGGTCACAGCAGACTGAATCCATATTCTCTTTAGTTTTTCCTCATTTGATTGGACCCCGGCTCATTTGCTTCTTTTGGCTTCTCTGCCCAGAATAGGCCGTTTGCCACTCTCCTTCTCACAAGGTGAGGGTTTGAAGCCCAGCAGCCCCAGACCACCTGTACTGAAGCTGTCTCTTCAGATTGCCAGAAGTTTAAATATACTTTTTTTTTTTTTCCAAAAGATTTCATGACAAGTAGACTGAATTTACAATTCTCTCTCCAGGGACAGCCGTGTAAGAGCAAACTATGCTGAGACTTTGTAAGATCTTTCAAAAAAACAGCCTGGCTTTTAACTCCAAGTTGTACAGATCGAGACTCAGCTATAGAACACATGTATACAATTCCATGCCTCATTTACCTCATGAATTCCTCTGGGGAATACAGTGCACTTCTGCACATAGCTTCTCCTTCAAGTCACACACGTCTCCTGCAGCCCATCTCCTCCCTCCTTAGCTGTTTCCACAGTGAAAATGACTGAATTTCTGCAAAAGCAGATCCCTCAGCTCTTCTCTCCTGCTCAAGTTCCTTGATGACCTGAAACCCCTACAAGTTACTATTTGTGGAGGACTCCTTTAATTTGTCTCATCAAGCAGCTAGCTCCCTACCAGAACATTCAGTTCAGTAGCGAATATTTAGTGACAAGCCCACCCATGGAATTATAGCCTGAACCATAGCCTTTCTTGCCCAAGGAAATGCCTCGTAAATGGGCAGTCTCCAAAGTTCATTGGTCCTTCTCTGCTGGTCCTAGCCAGGTCAAATCACTTCTCCTTCCATCTTCTGGGGATTTGCCTCCATGTGAAGCATCCCATGGAGAACACACATGAAAATGCTACGGCTGTAAAACCTCAAGAATTCAGAAAATCCTTCAGTTTTGGTAACTTGGCACTGTGTATAGACCGCAGTGCGTGGCTGATTAAGACCCAGTACTTTGAGACTGGTTGAAGTACCAAGTTGTTTAAAGCTTGGTCTTTCTGAGGAGAAAGAGCAGAAATTTTCAGTATTCAATCTCTGCGACAGTTTTCAATGAAATCAGTGTGAATATGTTTTTGACTTTTCCTAAATCTGCCTTCACTCCTCCTTTAGTAAACACACACAAAGAGCAGCTCAGGCTGGGTTTGATATGACACTTGTTTTTCTTCATTTACCCATAACAGGACCGACTGCTCTAATAAGTTTGATTTGCACACAACTGCCAACATTTGCTCTGTGAAAGAAAAGATACGGCCAAACAACACCCTTGCCCCTTCCCACTGGCAAGCTTCGTCACCAAATACCTGCTTGTTTGGTATATGCCAGGTCAGTTTGTTGTAAAGATATCACTTTGCTTCTAAATCCTGAGTGAATACCAAGGCTTTGTTCTTTCACTAAACAGGCATACTTCTCCCTTCTCCCATGCTTCAGCCTCCAGCAGCTTGGAGAAGCTGCTAAATAAATAAATAAACCCACATGGAAAAGTAAGCAGCATTGGAATGGGTTATGTTCCCCAGCAATTTTAGCTTTTTCTTAATACAGAGATTTTCTTGTCTTTTTTCTTTTCTTCTTTTTTCTTTTTTTTCTCTTTTTCCCAAGTCAACTGCCAGGACTATTTCAGATAGATGCCCCAGTAACCTTTGATGTTCCCTACAGATCTTTCCTTGTCATACAGAATCCAAAAGCAGTACTCTCAGAGAAATCAGAAACCTTATTTTCTGCAAAAACTCACTTCTTGATCTTCTCCAAGGGAATAGAGTATAACTCTAAGACTCTATTCCAGATCCAGCAAAGGGCAGCCAGTATAACTGGAAGGTACCAGATGAAAGAAACTTATTTTCTGTACCACCTAGTTTTATTTTTATATCAATATATTTATAAATCCTCCTTTGTTAGTGCCTGCACAATGTAAAACGTGAATAAAAGGGTTATAAGCTATGTCTTGTTCTTGCCAGATTCAAGTCTGGGAAAAATGCACGAGAGATCATGGTTCACTCAATAAAAGCTTGGATTCCCTTGGATGTCTGCCAGTGGATATCGACTGATTCACTTTGGACAACTCACTCATATGAAAAACTTCCGTCTCGCAGCAAGCGCTTTGAGACTTGATAGCCACAAAGTGGTCAGAATCTCAGCTATGCACCTCTTCTGAAGGACGATCTCTGGTGCGGCACTGTAACTTCAAATGCTGTGCAGAAGCATTTGTTCATAGTGTCACCTCCAGAATCAACACTTGATGACGAATTTACGGGGCAACACGCGGATTGCCTCTTTTTCCTTCCTCTTCTAGGACCTGTAACTTCATTTGACATTATTAAGTAATTGTGAAAAAATAGCCTCGAACTTTAAGTGTTCAAAGTGAACAAAATTTTAAAGAAAGCAATGATGCAATGCACTTGGATATTTTAAAGCATCTTTTTTTTTCAATCTAGACTGTGATTAGAACATTGCTATCCTGGAAAGCAGAATAAAACTGAACACAAATTGAAGGTGGAAGGAAGAAAGATCTGGGACATTAATAAAAGGATAACTCTTAAGAGTGATGTGTGTACATTGAATGACATAGGAAAAGATATGTAACTTATTAGGCCTAAAAATATGGAAGTTACTTTCCAGATTGAAGGGAATCTTTTATGTTAAAAATATGAATTTGATGAATATACTACATCATTGTTTTTAAAAAATGAAAGTGCATCTTCTATGAATGGAATCCTTTCTGTACCAGTTGCTGGTATGAGATACATGTAAAGAGGTGATATGTGCACTTGGAGACTGCAGTCTAGAGCTACAGTCTAAAGGATACCCATGACAAAAAGTTCAGGAACCAGAGAGTCCTTAAAGGAGCCTGAACTGATGTTGGCACATATAACAATAAAAGCTGTAGTGCAGAAAGCTATACAAGCAACACATTGGTATGAAGAGATCATTTTGCATGGCTTACTTTCCTTAAGGCTAATATTTATGTGTGTATGTGTATATATATATGTATAATATTAAGAGAAGTAGACTGGACAGTAAGGGGAAGTTTGGACTTCAGACATGTCTCTGGATTCCTCTTTTGTTAATTTATGTTTGCAAAGTTGAAGACTCTGCGGGCTACTGCTAGAAATACCAGGATCAATCAGCTGAGTTTATAGGATTCACTGGCATCACTAACAAGACAGTCACATTTATCCCTTTGTCATAGTTTAGCCCCACTTTGGACCAAGCTATGCAGTTTTTCACACACTCTCTCCACTCTCCGAGAGAATGGAGGAGAGAAAATATAACAAAAAGCTCGAGGTTTGAGATAAGGAGAGATCATTCAAGCTACCCTTAAGGGCCAAACAGACTTGACACAGGGAAAACTATTTAATTATTATTATCAATAAAACCAAAGAGGATAATGAGAGAGAGATAACAAAAACCACCTTCCCCTCACCCCTCCTTCTTCCCAGGCTTGGCTTCACTTCTCTTGGCCAGGCTGGGCCGTGTTGGGCTCAGATGCCCACATGGCAGGAGGGTAGCGAGTGAGGGCCGCAAGGCTAACAAGGCTCGCGTCTCCCCTTCTCTGCCCCTGCTTCAGCTTCTTCACTTTTTCTTCTTTTTTTAAATTTTACCCTTCTTAAATACATTATCACAGAGGTGTTACCACTGTAACCAATTGACTTGGTTCTGGCCGGCAGTGGGTGCCCTAGAGTCAACTGGGTCCACTGGACAAAAGGGAAACTTCTAGCAGCTTCTTTCAGACCAATTATCACCATGTCAAGGGGGAAGGAGATGGGACTTTTCCCAAAGATAGGTTGATGCATGTCAGGGAATGATTTTAGTTTGGAGCATGTTCTTACAATGATTCTGTTTTCAGTGAAAACTTACACACAGGTAATTGTACAGCAAGAAAGCACACAGAAATGATGTACAGCGAGGCAACATAAACTGGTTTTTGTTCAAAGCCAGGCCAGGTGCTGGAAACAGGGTAAGCTCTGGTTTAGTTTACTTGGTCTTTACTTCCACACTACACAACACATCCTGGAGTTAGTCCTTGTCATGTGTTGGAGAAGTCCCATCCATCTGTCCCAAGGACATTTGCCAACTTCTAGTGTCTATGAATGCACAGAGCCTTGGGAAAACTAGTAGACTTACCTCTAAAGAGGATTAGTTGAAACCAACTATGTATGGAGTCATAGTATGGAAGAGTTTGGGAGTCCCTGTTCCATGAAATGTTGGAGTTGGAGAGCATTTGAAAGTGATTGCAGAAGCTCTAGAGGTGAATTAATCAGTGTATGACTCCTTTCCTCACAGAGCAGTACTTTAGTGGCAAATTATTTAAAATAGGCAGAATAGAGTAGATGTTATCAGTCTGACTGTCATTCTGTTCAATTTGGGGAATCTTACTGGTCCCTAAGGAATAGCAAATCACATTCCTTGACTCATGCTGTACTGGTAAGGGGTGGCATGTTCAAATTACTGGGAACATGTGTTGTGTTGGGTAGATAGCAGGGAGAAGGAAGAGCTCCCTTAATTAGCATCCCACTTTCTGAAATAGGTATCGCTACAAGCTGGGCTGAATATTTCTGAAATACGAAATGAAGAGCAAGGAACTGGGAGAGATAACTTTCTCACCTCATCTGTGGGTAGCTACAGTCTACCTTTCCACTGGGTTATCAATTCTTGCACCTTTTATGTGTGACCTTTGTAATAATAAAGGCCAACATCCGTTCCTTTGGGTTGAACTACTTGGCTAAATATATGACAAAGAGTAAAATCAAAACACAAAAGGAAAGGCTGAATTTAAAACCCCTTTTTTATTGTTACAAAAAAGAATGAAGTTGTATATCTTTTATCCCATTTGCCCTTTAGTTTTTGATGCTCTTTAGATTTTTAGTGGAGTGCTGAGTGGAAATTATAAATGGGATACAGACACTGGAAAACAGAAATGTTGCTTGTCAACCTGCATAATATGAGCAGCCACTCAGTCAGTGGAAGCAATTCCAGGTTTAAATATACTTTCTGATGCTTCTTCTACCCCTACAACATTTTCTTTCATGCCTCTTTCTGAGATACTATTTTACCATGATACCTTCTTTGCAATGTATTTATGTCTATCTCTTTTGAAGGAAAAAAAATTGATTGCCTGCTAGTAAGGTCCATTGAGTTTGCTTTTGACTCAACATGGAAACATGCTGTTTGACCTTTCACCAAGGAGAGTGGCACCCTTCTTTTATTCTAGCTTTCTTAACAGAACTGCAAAAAATGTTTACAAGAGCCTTTTCATATTAAAAGGGTGTTCGAAAGTACATAGAAGGTCTCAGTTTGGTGCTGGCTAAAAATGTGGTGTTATACTGTGGGAAATGTCATCCAAATACTTTGTATGTTTGAAACATATCAGTCATCTTGTTCTCATCACTAAAGGCAAACAAACACAAACACACTTAAGCAGTGTATTTTCTTCTCCATAATGTGTGGAACAGATGAAAGAGAAGTTAGAAGAAAACTAATCTGTTTTGACTTGGGATTTTAACTTTTCCTCTACTTCTTTAGTATGTAATCTAACAATTGTAAACAGAGAGATATCTAACTGTGATATTTTTCTTGGGCAGCCATATATTGGGTGGAATGAATCTACTTAGATCTTAATTTCTACAGGACAGAAATCTACATTTAAGTCTGAGGTATATATTGCCTTTACTATCAAGGGAGAAAAGCCAACACCAATTGTATATACTTTGAGTGTAAGTGAGCACAATAGATGTCTAGCATCATTTGAGATACCCTAAACAAACCTTCCTAGCCTCCAAGTACCACTTCAGCAGGACATGTGTCCCACAGTTTCTCCAACACTTGTGCCAACCTCATCTGGGTGTCTTGGCTATCCTGGGATATTTAAAAGGGTAGTTGACATCTATGTTTGGGCTTTTATCTCATTTGATTATAGACAAAGTGAATAAGTAGAAACAGACTTCTTTATTGAGGACAGTCTTTAATGTGATCAACCTTGACTTCCATAAGAAGTCCAAACACATGAAGTTTCTTTCTTGTCATTTCAATGACTGTTTAAAACACTGATCCTTTCTTCTGATTACCTCTATTTGCTAGACCTGGCAATATCTGCTGATCTTGGTACTGAAACGAAAACCTGATTGCTCTTGTTGAGATGGAGCCTTGTAATATGAAGTGTGCTGAGCAGGAGATATGAGCTGCATTGGGCTGTGGACAGCCAATAAAGTGGAACAGCTTGTTAAAGTGATGTGGAAATGTACCTGGAAGAGTTGTAAAAGCCAACTTTATTCCTGTCAAAAAGTGGTAGAGATGCAACTGCCATGGGCCAGAAGAGAGTGACTCAAGCAGAGTGCCTGGGTAAACTTAAATCTGAACAAGGGTACAGCAATGGTGCAGGCATAGAAGTGATATAACAGATCCTTTATTTGATTCCCCTAAGGGACTCAGTCTATCAAGCTATTTCAGACAATGTCATTATAGGTCATGTCTACCAACATCATCAGAATCACAGCATATATAAAATTCAGCAGCAGACACTGTTTCTTTCTGGATCAAGGAATGGCTTTCACAATTGCTTTCTGCATAGATTTTTTGCTTGTGGTGGGAGAGGCAGAAAAGATCTCCCTGAGAGGGATCCAATCTGCCTTTTCCCCTTCACAGGAGACTGCTCAAACTACCAGATTATAAACTCCGTTGCAAAAATTACTTTCCATTGCTCCCTGCAGATGTGTACCTCTCTATAGTAAAGCACAGCAACTTAATTGGATCAAAACCTTGGAGTGTGAAAGTAAGGATGAGTTTGTTGTTAAATAGTCAGATCATTAACATAGAGAGGAGTCGTGAGTTACATTCTTTTTGCAATAAGGTGTTTGTGCAATTTAGCCAGTAACAGGGTAAATCCATAATAATGTAATATAAACTAAAAACTCCTGGTACAAAGATCAGCACTCACATCCCTCCAGTCCTAGATTAACTCTCATGAAGCTTTGGAGTAACGGAAATAAAATTTGGAAATTAAGTTTCATATCATGTAAGAACATGCCCTGCCATGACAAAGACAGTCATGGCTTTGAATGAGGAAGCCTGGGCTCAAGGCTCCTTTCTGTTTGAGCTGTGAAGGTCAATCACATCCTTCGGACATGTTTTAAGTGTCAGAACTGGGGGTGGATTTTTCTCATCTGTCTTGGTGAAGCTGTTCCAATTTACGTCAGTACTTAAATGCTTCTGAGGCCAGAAAACAAAGAAGAATATCGAAATCTCTAAACTTCATGGGTAGGGCACTCAGACCGGGAGAAAGGGAATAGCAACTTGTGTTCACCCTCTATTCCAAGAGATCTATCTGCCTACACAACAGAACATCCCATAACATCTGTGGTGGAACATTCCATAACATCTGTCTTCAGAAGCTGATTCTCAGTACAGCTGTTTCTCACAATTCATGAAGGAAGAAGTCTGGTGCTAAGATCAGCCAACAAAAAAGAGTTGGATCAATTGTGTGGAATTCAGATAATTATACCCCAAACTTCCTGTGTATTCTAGATTCCAACAATCCTGAAATGGGAGGGTGTTTGTGAAAGTAAAGAGATTATAAAAGGATCTTTTTTTGAAGAAGAAGAAAAAAGGTAATAAGACTCAACTAGTGCTTGGATACTTAGACACTCCTGAAAACCTGAAATGTTTCATTTTAAAAAAGCCATTTCCAAAATATTGACATTTGCAAAACATTTTCCTTCTTTTTTTTTGGGGGAAAAGAGTGCATGCAGAGGGAAGGGAAATGTGAAGAAAATTGCACCCCACCCCCAGTTTGCATGTAATTCCATGTTGATATAACCACAGAACTGCGATATTGGTAAAAAACCTACTTACAGCCCTCCTCCTTCCCTCCACTTCACTTGGAAGTTAAGAAACTGCACAAACCCACAGATAATGTTAGATGATTATAATCAGAAATGCCAAACTAGACCTAAAAATAATTACATGACTTGCAATTAGTGCCTAACAGATTCCTCTTATTTGCCTTCAGGTTTTCTTTTGTGAGTTTCTTTACAAGAAACCGGTCTTTGCTGGGATCAAGTTGACCGATGGCTCTTCAGATCCCATAAGAGCAGCCCTGGCACTTTAGCTGATGGAGAACTTTCATTATCTCTCTCTCAAAATACCATGGTGATGAGCACTGGGGAAATTACTATTAATCACTTGTCAACAGCCACAGCAGCAACAGAATTCTTTTTTTTTTTTTCCCAAGCATTTAACCATATAAGGACAAGAACACAAATTTCACCTGGACAGACAGCTCAGTCTTTTTTACTGTTTCTCTCACAAATGTCTTGGGTAGTCACAGCTCCAACAGAGGGGAATTTGCTTTGGGGACTCAACGGTGGCAGTTCTGCCTGTGTGCAAGGTGAATTAGGAGTGAGCAATGTCAACGCTGGTGTGAGGATGGTGCCTCGGGTGGCAAGAGCTCTGCTTTCCAGGGAAAGGCAGGAGGAGACCAGCTATATGCCTGGAGGACAATAGGGATTAATTGTTTGGGAGGCAATTGACAATACAAATGGTAAGCAGAGGGCTAAACTCCCTCCAAAAAAAAGAGGGGCAAAAAAAAGCAATTTGAGTATCAGAGGCACCAGGTGATTAAGGCTGATGTTGATGTGGTACTTCTTTAGTAAATGTCAAAGAAGTATGGGCTGTGGGGGGAAGCAAAGGTCTCAGAAAAATGACCAATTGTATCATACAACAGTTATCTCCATGACTTGTAGTTTGGAGGGCTGGCACCCCTACAGCATCACCCAAATCCCTGACTGGACCCCATCTCCCATGCACCAACACAGTCTTCCCCCTTGCTCATAAGAATAGCTCAGTTCCTTGTGATTCATGACCTCCTCGGTCTACCCATATTTACTGTACTGGAAATATCCCTGAGCTGGTGATATTTTTCAGGATATTTTCCACCGTGGAGCCATCAGAAACATTAATAAATGACATATTTCTTGGGTGACTTGATTTTCATCAGACCTCAGTCAAACTTTCATAGAGAAGATTGAGGAAGAGCTGTGCTGGGTACAATCACATGCTTTATCCAGACCAGGGATTTCTGTAATGGTAGTTCACTGAATTATAAGGAGAAGGAAGTATGCCCAAACTGTTCTCGTAATGTATTTTTGGCCACTTGGAGGATGAAGCTGAAGCATTTACTGAAAATAACCTTTTTGTGCCAAAGTCATCCTTTCCTACAGGCAGAGTAGCAACTCTTTTTAGTAGCAGCCCTTACTGCTATTTCACAGGGATGCTCTTCTGCTCTTGTTTCCTTGAGGGCCTGCAGAGCTGTAAGAATCTGTATGGGATATTTCTGAGTGGAATGCAACACCTCTCATGTTTCCTGAGCAGTGGCACTGTGACACAGTCAGAAAAAAATACTGCTCTAAGGAAAGCTAGGAGGTCATCTGCTCCAGTCTCCTGCCCCAATGCATGCCTAGCTGTGCCTAAACCCTGCCTGGCTGCTGGACTTCCAACCCACCTTTAAAATCTTCCTGATGGAGATCCTGGAGTCTCCCTAGACAGCCTATTCTGATATCATTACACTTCTTTCCTTGCTTCAGCAATGGGTCTACCTGCTCTCCCATCTGCCCCAAGTATGATGGAGCAGTCCTCGGTGCTGGCACCCAGTGCCTGTTCTTCAGCCATAGCTCCCTGACCAGCCGCGGCTTTGTGATATGGGAGCATAAGGCTTTAAAAACAACAGTTAAATTAGTTCTAATCTTCCCCTCTGAACAAATGAGTAGCCCAAGTGAGTTGCTTAGCTTCTGTGAGCTCTGTCACCTCATTCCAGCATGGACGACTAAGGAAGGAGCAAGGCAAAAATGCATAGATATAAGAACATCTTTGTGCCTTAATGTACAGACGAGCTCACTGTGATTTCCAGCCCATGAGTAGCTGCTCACATTGGGTCAAGATGCACTAGCACTATTATTAGCTGTGGTGCTTTGTCTTTTCTGTGTTTGCATGGGAATGATCTGCAAGTTTAATGACATACCCTCTCTCTTCCTAGCATGGGCTGAGCTCACCTTGTTGCAGACCTCACTAATGCCAGGCTTGTTGGTGACTACAAGGCATTACCATTTTCCTTTTCTCAGCTGCTTGTTGTCTTTAAACTTGATCAAGTTTAGAGCAAACCATTCACTTATCCTAAACTACCGGTAAATTAATTTATATGCAGACATCATAAATCACCTTTACAGTATTTTATTAGTCAAAATATAATTAATTAGGTTTGAGTTCTTTTATTTCCAAGTAATTTAAATACTTATGAACTAAAATTTAAATAATTATAGCCTTCTCAGAATATTTTTAAGAAAGATCTATCAAGTATAAAGTTGAATTCTCAATGGCTCATGTAGCATGCTGCAAAGAAGAAAAAGAAAGATAGTAAAATATTTTGTACCAAAGGTTTAGAATTGAAAAGAGAGATCTAGAATTCTGATTACTAATTAAGTTCACATTTAACACAAATAAAACATGCAGAGTTGTAAGAAAGTTTGTCAAAAAAAGCCTACAGAGATCTGTACTTTTTGTGCTATAATTATATTGGTATTTTTATATTATTATAGTTATTATCTTGCCAATACCCATGACAAAAAACCACTATTAAATCCTCTGAAGTTGATAGTGGTTGCATACGTATGTCTGTGTGTGTGTAAAATGCAAAGAGTTGTAAAAATATTGAACCAGGTTCTGATTTCACATAGTCCCAAGTCCTTTAACCACTTAACTGCAGCATGGGTTTCACCTTTTGTCCCTGAGCAATTCAGCAGAGCTCAGCTTGAGAAGAACCTCACTGAAGTCATGCATGGCTACTTACCCTTCAGTTTGCAGGACTTCCACTGAAGTCATCTGCCAAGAGCAGCAGGTGAATTATTGGTTGCAAACCCAAAGCCTGATAAAGATATTGAATACTGTAAGGATGTTGGCTTGACTTACAGCCCTCCGCCTACTAACTATGAGCAATGTGTCTCCTGAGAGATTCTTCAGTGTTGCTCTTGGCTGTAGGAAATGAACAAGAGAGAATGAGACTGGCAGAGCAAAGTCTGATATTCCTCACTGTTCCTCGCTTGCAAAATGAGAGCAACCATGGGCAGGTGAAGCCTAGGAACTGCAGAAATGGCCTAGTCATAAGCTAGCAGGTTCCAATAAGGTCTTCCAAGCTTATTTTGATTCAGCTGAGGTAAGAACTGAGCCCCGTGAATCTTATGTGTTGCTATTCAACAGTTTCCATCATTCTTGTTATTGCTGATTTTCGTCAGTGCAGAAATGTTTAATTCACTGAAGAGGCTAAAATTGATTCTGAAGCAAGGCATGTCACCATCTTTCAGAATGGACTAACAGTAATCCTTAGCAAATATACTTGGGTTTTCCTAGAAAGACTATTTTTCTATTCACATTTATACAGCAGTATTAAAGTTCTTATTGAGAACATCATCGTGCATTTACAAGGATGTAATGACAGGAATTAGATAAGGAGGAATACTTTAACTGCATGAGTTGGATAGCGTTGATCAATCATTTGAGTGAAGTTAAAAGCTAACTGAAGTCTGGAGATTAATTTTGGAATGGTCTATGTATTCTATTTTCAGACACCTTTATGCATTCAAAGTGTGAATAAACATAGGCCAATCAAGAGGGGAAGCAACAGCTTGGGGAAGACAACTCTTTATGATATTATAATATTAGCATTATGCTTTCAGAATGAGGTTCCCATAGGGCATATGACTACCTGGTGGGATTTAGTTGAAGAGTTTGTGCATTCAAGTCAGGCCAGGTTTCATTTACAGAAGATCTTCCATGGTAGCAGGCTTCATTTACTAAAATTGCAGGAGAGACTCCCACTTTGCAAACCCACTCTATTAACCTCTGATGAAGAAGCCAAACTCTACTGGACTTTCTGAGCATCGGGAAAGAAGGGAAGACCTGTAGTGAGGAGCTGATCAACATTAAAGCTGTTCAACAGCTGCTGTTACTTTAAAAATATTACTTATTGGCACTTGAGTCTCTACAAGTAATGTGCAAAATAAGTGAGACTATGCTAATGAACAGTAGTCTTTCAGTTCCTTCAGTCACAGGACCTGTCCATTACAGCCTGCACTTAATTTTATGCCTGTTTTGCAAACAAAAGGGAGAAAGTTCAGAAAGATCTAAGCAATGAGAGAAGCAGTGCCTACAGCAGAGCATTGGGCTAGTCTGCTTTTCAGTAACAGCCCAGAAACAGCAGTTCAGACTATGTGGAAATAATGCTTTTACAGGACATGGAAAAAGACAAATTTTAAAGCACCTCAGCTCCCACTTGCCTATGGCTTCCTGCAAATCTTCTGTCCTCCATGCTGATGCCGTTCCCTGCTTGACTCTGGGGCTTACAGTTTAGTGGAACAAGGAAGTGCCTGGAAGATGCTGAGCCAGCTGGTTGGGTAGGTCAGAGTTGCAGTCATGTGGCAGCCACATCTGTGTTTGCCTGGACTGTTTTTGCCGGTTCTAGGAATCAGGATTGCCTTTAGGAGGGCTTTGTGGCCATGTACTGGCCCTGGTGAGCATGGAGAGAGCAGTCTAGACCATAGCTGTAAGGTTACAGACACTCAAATTGGATTAGTTTCCAGATAAAAGTATCTAAATGCATCTCAGCTAGTACTAGGTTTGGATTAATTAATTGACCTAGAGTGATTTAGAGTGTGTTTCAGTTCCCTAAACACTGGCAATTCAGATAACTTAAGGTATCAGAGACATCCCCATGAGGCTGACAGGTCAATCATCTCCTTGTAGCAATGGATAATGAAGGGGTAACTTTCACTCCAAATGAGCAGATCTTACCTGATCATCAGGGAAGGCATTGCACCAGCTCTGTCCCTGCTGCTGCTACAATTATAGACATAGGACATGCCAGCCTGCCTATGAATGACAGTCAGCCCTTACCTCCCAGAGTCTTTAGCTGTCCTGTCACAGGGCAGGAGCTCCAGGGGCTTTGTGAAGCTTTCGTGAGCACAAAAGCCATGTTTCTGCACACTGCTAATTTCTCTATGGACTATGAGCTCATGCAACGTGTAAAGTTTGCTCTACCCTACTGCCTTCATGCATGTCCCTTATAAGTCTCCATGTATTCCTAACTAATGGTCACTCCTGGCTCCTACCCCAACACCACAAGTAAATTTATGCCCATAAGGGCTATCATCTAAACCTACTGATCTGATATAATACATTAAATATATGAGTACATCTTGACAGGCTGTAAAGCCTTGTGGAGCCTCCTCTGGAGAAAAGGAGGCTCTGGGGAGACCTTATTGCAGCCTTTAAGCACTGAAAGGAGCCTACAAGAAAGATGAGGAGCGACTCTCTCAGCCTGCCCTCATAGGAGAGGTGCTCGAGGCTCCTGATCATCTTCCTGCCCCTCCTCTGGACCTTCTCCAACAGGTCCACATCCTTCTTAGATTGGGGGCTCCAGAGCTGGACACAGTACTGCAGGTGGGGTCTCACTAGAGCAGAGCAGAGGGGCAGAATCACCTCCCTCCACCTGCTGGCCAGGCTTCTTTTGAAGCAGCCCAGAGGAGCTGCATGATGAGCACAGAGGAGCCTGGGGGGATCTGACTGTGAAGAGGAACTGCGTAAGAGGAGGGAAAAATGAACAGCCGGGAAAAAAAATCATGTTGGAGAACATTTCATTGATTTTTGCCCAGAAAATAATTCCCCCAGCACAGAGTGGAACTGGAACAAGTGTAATGAGGAGCAGCTCGTGCGTGGCGGCTGACGGGGCTGACCCAGCCTGACCACCTGCCAGCTGGCCCTGCTTTGGTCCCGTACTCTGTCAAGTGGTGTTTTAAATGTTTAGAGTGAGTCGGTGAATTGTTAAAGGTCACCTGGGGGCTTTTCACACTCGACAGTATGTACTGCAGGGAGAAGAGCTCTGCTTTCACCTGGCATACCCTTTCTCAAAAGCATGGCATCAGCCTAATGCGCAGCTGTGAACTGCAGGATGTCTCCTTCAATATTAATACATTCATCCTTCTTATCTCACTGCCAGTATAGTTTGCTGATTGCTGGTTGTATTTTTTTTTTAATAATTCTGTGACAAAAAAAAAATAGATACAGGTGAAAGTGGCTGTGCAGAAAGCAGCCAAACACAAAGCGGGAAAAATGGCATCTCCTCCCGGTGGCAGGGAGTTTCACTGTGATTCATTGTGCCACCGCTGGGCTCACCACTCTCTGCTGTTTCTTTTTAACTGCTGCAGGCAAAAGCCAGATCAATCTGTTTTAGGTGTTTGTTTCATTGTCAGTGTTCTGCGCTGTCAGTCGCAAAGGCAGGGGACGCTCACCCAGAGACAAACAGATGATGGCAGTTTACCGTGTGCCAGATGGGGGTGTGTGATTCAATACCGAGTGAAACTGCTAACAAGAAAGGCCATCAAACAACACAGTATCTACATTTTCCATATGATTACAGTCTAATAGATCTCTGCCAGCCACTGATATCCACAGTCATGACATCACTTGCATTTTGGAGCACTTCTCTGGAAGTACCATTTTACACCTGAGCATTTCTTGGAGACCAGCACATGTTGTCTGCCTGACTGAAGCAGGGGGGAAAACCCAGCAGGATTTTGGCATGTGTGAACAATATCTCCTGTTTTCTCCAGGAATTCGCAGATGACTAGGACAAGTTAAATTTCTGTCTTTGTTGTGGGAATGTATGGAGTTAAAAATAACCCTTCATGTTTAAAACACCTACAAACTTCAGCAATATATATTTTTTTTTTTACACTGTAATCTTACAGTGTAAAAGTCAATCTGACTTCCTTCAGATATGAATATAATGGACTTGATTTGCTTTTCACACTGTTGTTGTACAAGAGCAAGCCCACTGTTACACAGAGATTGCCCCCAGCTGACACTTGTGGAAAGGTGATCTCTATGCCCAAGGGGTTGGAGTCAATGAGCTGCCATCTTCTGAATCCTGCAAAAGACAGATCCCTTTGGTATGCCCCAACACTAAAGATGTGACCTCCCTGATAGGGACAAGTTCTCAAGTTCTTCCACCACTATGACTGCATGACTATGACCTTCTGAGTCCTCTCTGGGTCTTACTCCAGCAACTCT